>PVKS010000859.1:0-164788 GCA_004027875.1 Aplodontia rufa | reverse complement strand
TAAGCTGAGGACACAAACTGGAGTTCAAGGAGGCAAAAGTAAGTTAAATTTTTGACACAGAATGAAAGAGAAAAAAGAATCTATGCTTAGAAAAATTTCAAAAAAAAAAATTGTGTAGATGTCCCCTTGAGTCACTGGCTGAATTCTAAGTTCTTCATGCATACGTGGTACCCCCATGAACCCTGGCACAAAACAACTATGAGGAAAACAAAAACTACCAGAAAGTTTCAAGTTCAACAACTACTAAAGCTCAAACAGAATTGGCAGAAGTTCTCATTCCTACCATCTGGGTGAAGAGATTTTTTCGGTAGAGATGCATTTTAGAAGTTCATGTTGTAAGAGCATGACTAATCCAGTCCCAGACTAAGGGTATCTTAAGATTTGCACTAAGAAAGTTCAACAAACTACACAATGATCAAGATAATCTACAAGTTAATTGTCTCTCTTTTGAAATAAATTGGGACATTCTTAGAAGATAACAAAAGCCAAACAACATAAAAATCATGTCAAGTATATAACCAAAACTACTAGATATGCCAAGAAGAAAAGAAATGAAACATATAGTCTGTAGAAAAACAGTCTATAGAAGCAGACACAGAAATGATAAATATGACAGCATTAGTAGATAAGTCTGTAAAACAGCTTTTGTAAACATGTTTAGGAAAAAGTTAACACAAGGAGAAAATAAATAGTAGGGGAACAATGGGGGAGGGGAGGAAACAATCAAGTTGAAGTTCTGAGTTGACACCTGAAGAGTCTTAATAACAAATCAGACACTGGAAGAAGCAAGATCAACACATTTGAAGGCAGCAAATTAGAAACTACCCCAAACACAGCAGGTCCACATAGAAACACACACAAGGTCAAAATAAATGAACCCGTGGGAAAGGGTCAGGTGGTCTAACATGCATGTAGCTGGTGTGCAGGACAGCAGAGGCAGAAAAAACTGTTCAGAAAGACAAGGCCAACAGATTTCTGAATATGATGATACATACACCCACAGATCAAGGAAGTTCAACCAACCCAAACAAGCATAAATATAAATAACAAGACACCTAATAATCAAACTTTTCAGTACCAACAATAAGAAAATCTTAAAATTAATTTGAGGGAAAATACACATTATGTACAGAGTAACTAAGATAAAAATATTGACTTTATATGAGAAATAGCAGAAGTTGCAAGGCAATGGAAAAAAATTTTTAAAGTGCTATGAGAAGATTTTTTTGAATAACCATACAAGTTTTTTAACAAAATAGTATAAAATGTGTATAGTTTCTGGATACTAGATTTACCCCCAGAGTGTCCCCCCAATTACCCACCCGTATCCCTCACTTCCCTTACCCACTATATCTCTAAAAAAAAAGTATTAGGCTGTATAACATTACACCTTATCTGGATTTAACACATGATAATAGACCACCTTTATGAGAAAATTTTTTAAATAATAATTAACTTAGAATTACATGCCCAGAAAAAAATTACCTTCCAAAAATAAAAGCATAATAAACAACATTACAGAGAGAAGCTGAAAGGGCTCATTACCAGCACACTAACCATACCCAAAATATATATATATACACACACATATATTTTGTATGGTAAAAATTTCCTTACATATAATATATATTTTTTGAATTTTCAAGTGGAAGAGAAATCATACAAATATTAATATGAATCTGTACAAAAATGAAGTTGTTTGAAAGTGTAAATTGCAAATACATTTGTTTTTTGTTTTCAAATTTATTTAAAATATATATTTAAAGAAAATATAATATTGTATTTGAGGGTCAAAGGTATATATATATTATATATATAAATATATATATGTAGATAGACAAGTATATACAAACAAAATTGAAACAGTAATAGCAAAAAAGGAAAAATGAATGCAAACTGCCTAAAGGTTTAATATTATAACAGATGGTATAATATTATTTAAATATGGACTATGATAAAGATGCCCATTGAAAATCCTAAACTTCATACTAAAGAATACATCAAAGGCATACTATAGAGGGGCAGGAGCGGTGGCTCCATGGTTACAGCAGTTACAGCACTTGCCTGGCATGTATGACAACGCGAGTTCAAACCCTAGCACCACATACACGATGAAGTTTCGGAGCAACGAAAGCCACATGAAAAACTAAATAAAATTGATTCTCTTTTTCCTCTCTCTCTTTCACTATCCCTCTCTCTTTAAAAAAATAAGATGTACTATTGAACTAATCAAAACACATAAGTAGAGCAAATCAATGCTTTTCAAAACAAAATAGGTATTAGCTTATTAATAGGTGGGAATAATGATTAGGAAGGTGCACAAGTAGAAGCTTATGACAACGTTCTGGCAATGTTCTGTTTCTTTTCTGCATGTTTATTGCATGGGTTGGTACACATTGTGATAACTGAGTTGCACTGTTAAGATATGAATACTTTTTATATTTGTGTGTGTGTATGTGTGTGTGTGTGTGAAGACAAAAAGAACACAAATAAGAGATCATCTTGGGCAAAAAACATCAGGGCCATCACACTACCTGCGGGAGCACAGACACATCATCATTCTTTTCAAATCGCATACCTTGGAGTCAGACCTGAATGAGATTGCGTAGCCTTCTCTGATTGCTAGGGAAGCTACCCTTCTATTAGAAACGCATTTCAAGAACTTTTAGTGGCCCTTTGTATATCAAAGCATATCAATCACAAGAATGTTAATCCAGACTTCTTCACAGTTATTTTCAAGAAGTCTCAGCCAATCCAACTTTCATTTAAAAGCACTTTAAAGGAACACTCATGAAATAGTATTTATATAAGATACAAATTTAGTACGTAATGTCTTATAAATTTTCTTACTTTTCACTTATTTTCATGGCCAATTACATATTTTATAATGCAGGATTTCAGAAATTGAATTTTAGCATATAATGTATAACAGTGTTTCTACACGGATTTAGCTCACAGTTGTATGCATTGCTACGATTGCCTAGAAACTACCTACAGTAGTTCCTCTGATCCACAAGGGATCCATTCCAAATCCTATATTCAATGCCGAAGCTACCCAAAATACTAAATCCTATGTATACTGCACTTTTTACTATATGTAGGATAAAATTTAATTTATAAATTCAATTCAGCAAGAAATTAATAATGGCATAATAAAATACAATACTAGAACAATATACTGTAAAAAAAGCCATGTGAATTCTGGTCTTCCTTAAAATAGTTTATTGCACTGTGCTCACCCTTTTTGATGAACCAGGGTAACTAAAATTGCAGAAAGCAACAACTTGGATAAGGGGCGCTATTACGGGTCCAAAGTAAAATCTCACACATGAAAAATTTAGTGCATATCTGTCAAGACCCTGCTCAACTCTCACCACACCCTGAAGCCTTGCTGAATTGCAGTGAGAAAGAAATAACTGGGTCTTTTTGCAGCATCCCCAGCACATCGTGCTCCTTCTCTTAGAGCATGTGGCTTAGTGAGCAGGATTGATTTGTTTGTTTCTGTACCCCAGCTAGACTGTTTTAGCCATCTTTGCATGCTCAGTACCTAGCACAGGGTCTAACACATGGCAAGGGCTGAAACATGCTTGAAGGTAAGAGGAAGGGTGGAGGAGGGGAAGAGCAAAATGAAAGGATTAAAAGAATAAATTTTCTTAACACTAGTAAATTAAGGGAAAGATAATCTTGGTTAGATGAAACAATTTTTTGTTAGCAATCTTCAATTTGCATCCACTGACACAATATAAGTAGAATCTTTCCAGGTCCTTTCCCAGCAATGACTGTGAATACTTTGGAAATATTAATCCAGTGTTAGACTGAGGCTTCATGTCCTGCTATGCCATATGAATCGTTTCCCTTATGATCTGGGGACAGTAAAATATTTTACAAATATTATCTTGCCAAATGAATATGTGTAAAAATTGTCCTCAGGGCTTCCAGTGATGAAAGAATATCTCACCAGCAAAATAAACACACTTCCCCACCCCCAGGCAGCATCATTCACTCCCTCCTCTGATTCCCAGAGCACATTATTCATTCCCCTAATAAAGCGTTCAGTACAGCAGAGTCTGTTGTCTTTGCACTGCCCAGTCGTGGTTGGAAGCTGCTTGAGGATAGAGAACATCTTCCTCTCTCTGCCCCCAACTCAGAGACTGGTGCATAAAAGATGTTCCATGCTTATTCCTTTAGAGTGTTAATGAATTTAAGGACATCCTGTAATATTTACATTTGAATACATTTTACAAGTCCAGTCAGCCTAGCTGTATGATGTCCAACCTTAAGACATTTCCCTATTAAGGAGCCACGAAAGGTCTTAGCTAAGAGTCAGCTGCTGTTTTTGCGATGGCACCATTGCTGTAAATCATTCTCAGTATCCTAGGAACAGTGAGATCACCCTATGAGAGAAAGGTGGCCCAAGAATCTTCAGTAATATTTAGCAGAAGATCTATTTGACACATAAAAAATGATATGCTCAGAGGTATTTAGATTCCCAGGAAAATTCAAAAAGAAGGATAAACAGAAGGATAGAAGTGGGGAAAATTTGCTTTGTATTTAAGCACAAACACACAGCAGTTACTATTCTAGGTGATCAGGATTTAATGTTGAAATAAGATGTGCTCCATGATCCGGGTCACATGGGTTTTTATTCATTTATTTATTTTGTTTTTGAATCTGTGAAATTCTAAAATGCCTGCTGCCATAATCTAAAAAAGGTTCCCAGAGGAAAAAGAGAGAGTAAAATCATTGAGACTATACCAATTTGGTGTTCAATTTTGGTGTTCATTTAGCTTTAAAATTCTCATAAAATATACTCTTGATTTAACAACACAGGAAACAAGTCAATAAAATAAAATGTTAGAGTCACAGTTTCACTACCAAACTGCTCTTCTTCAGGATCAAAATAAGAACTTAGCAGCATCACAGACAGAACTGCTTCATTCAAGCATCAAACACAAGACAAGCGCCTAGGCAGCCAGCAAAACCAGACTTTCCTTTACAGTTCTGACATTGGGGTCAAAATGGGATCAAAACAGACATACTCATCCAACCACTGGGAACTGATAAGGAGGCAATGGAATATTCCCATGAGCCCAGAATGACATGAGGGTACAAAGGAAAGGAAGCTCAACATCACAGGGCTTGGGGAAGCGGGAGATATTAGGAAACTCTAACACAATTCTGAAAAAAATGGTTTTTAGATAAAAATGCCAATTATTATATTCACTAGATGATTTCTAAAACTGTACATATTATAATTAATTTGAAATTCTATATATTATAGCTTATTTAGATGTGACATTTTGTCTGTTTAAACTCTCCAAAAAATGTTTTATTTCTTCTACTGGATACAAATGTACAACACAACCCAAAATATGTGCCATCTGATGACTTTTAGTCAATAACGGAGTAAAACAGGTGTACGTTTGCAATGGTGCCCAATGTTGTGGCCATCTTTGTTTGTGTAAGTACACTCCATGATTTTCTGAGAAGGTGAAACCACCTACAAATGTATTTCTCACAATGTGTCCAATCATTAAGCAATGTATGACTGTACTTCCTTTTCAGAACAAAAAAAAACCCTCATGAAAACATTGGTTAATTATCATCTGTGGTATTCGCCCATGCAGCAAATATGAATACACTGCTGTTCAATTTTTTGCAGTCTAGATACTGATGATTGACAGTCTGTCACTTCAGAAGTCTCCAGTTGTATAGGGAGATAAGGGAGTTAAATCAGAGGCAAAATCTACTCCTGTACATGTTCTGAGATAGGACCAGAGAGAAAACCAAGAGATTTCGGAAGTTGGAAACACCACAATGAAGTGAAGACAAAAAGGTTTCAGAACTATTGGGGTGATTTTCTGTTTAAAGCTTATTTACGAAACATGAACAACAATGCCTACTTTGCAAGGACATTATGTCCATAAGCAAGTGAATGTATAAAAGGTCTCAAATATCACCAAGTTTATAACTGATGCCCAATAAATGAGCTAAAATTCTGTCAAACTTCTGAGGACTCACTGCTAGTTTTTGTTTGTACCCCTACTAAAAACTTATAGAAATATTAGTATATTCTTAATCCTTAGGAATCAGTACTTGCTGATGGTAACTGTCAAAAATGAGTTTAGATTATGTTTTCCTTCTGCATGTCTCATTATACTAGCCATAAATGGAGTCTGTGTGAAAGTTCAAATGTTTCAGAGACCAGGTACAATATGTTAAGTGTGTGAACTGTCTAGAATAAAGCAAAGGAAGTGTTGGTGATCTGGGCAAATCAAAAAGCCAACGTCCCTCCTAAAAGCACCCCATCTCATATTCTAAAGGTTTTAGAGAAATCCCTGTCAAAATCCCAGTAGCAATTTTGCAAAAAAATGATAAATTAATCCTAAACATCCATATGGAAATGGAAAGGATCTAAAGTGTTCAAAAAAATCTTACAACAGAATAAAGAGATTTCATACTTCTTGATTTAAAAAGTTATTATAAAGCTACAACAATCAAGACAGTGTTGTGCTTTTATGAGGATAAAACAAAACTGAGAGTCCAGAAGCAAATTATGACCAAAGGGTTTTTGACAGAACCGACAAGACAACCCACTGTGGAAGGAACCATAATTTGAACAAAGGGTTCTGGAACAACTGAATAGTCACATGCTAATGCATGAATTTATCCCCTTAACTTATCTCATACACAAAAAAATTAACTCAGAATAGATCCTACATTTAAATACAAGAGCTAAAACTCTGAATTTCTTAAAAGAAAATATAAGAAAAAGTTTTGTGACTCCATGTAAGCAAGCATTCTTAGATATGGCCTGAACCTTAAATGAATAAAAATAACAAACTGGACTTCATCAAAACAAGAAACATTTGTACTTCAAAAACTACCAATAAGTAAGTGAAAATGATGTCACAGATTAAGAGAAAATATTTGTGAATCATATACCTGATAAGAGGCTTGTATCCAGAATAAAAGAACTCTTACAACTTAATAATATGAAAACAAATAATGTTAAAAACATGGAATCAATTTTACCAAAGAAACTGTTTAAATGACCAATAAATCCATGGAAAGAGGCCTAATATCAGTAGATATCAGGGGAATATAAATTAAAGCCATGAGATATCACTTCACACCAGCTAGAATGGCTGTAAACAGAAAAAGCCAAAAACAAGCGGTGATCTGGATGTGGATAAACTAGAAATAGGAATGCAAATGATAACGGTCACTTTGGAAAACTGCTCCGTAGTTTCCTCTTCAGTATCATAGATCTACTATATGACCAAGCAGCTCCATTCTTTGTAATCTATGCAAGATAAATGAAAATATGTGTCCACCCAAAGATTTGTATGTAAATGTTCATAACAGAAGTTTTCATAATAGAAAAAGTGGAAACAAACCAAATGCCCTTCAACTCGGCAATGGATAAACACTGTGGCACATCCTGAAAATGGAAAGTCATTTAGTAATTAAAAGGAACAAAATGCTGATATGTTCTACTACGTGAATGAACCTCAGAAACATCATGTTAAGCAAAATCAGTCAGATAAACGGCTACATATCATATTGGTGCATTTATAGGAAGTACCTAGAAAAGGGAGCTGAAGTGGAGGCATACAGTTCAGCGCACAACACTGTGGGTTAGCCACAGAGAATGGGCGCAGTGCTGGTGCAACTGGTGTCAAATGAAAGGCTCCTGGCTGGTTTCCTAGCTTCACCTATCACTTCCACGTTGCCAGTCCTTTTCTTTATTTGCTTTTTCTTTTATTCCCCTTCATCTAGGACAGTGCTTCAAAAACCACATATGTCCACCCTCCAAAACATCATATTGGTACCCAATGAGATTTGAGGATTTCCAGATTTGCTTCAGAATGATGTTTTTCCTGTGCTGATCCGGGTTCTCCCAGCATTGAAAGCTCCTTAATTTCTCCCCTTATTTTCCATTAATCTCATTTCAATGAACCCAACGGTGACCTCACATTAAAGCAGAAGATCCTGGTTACTTTAACCTATAATTCTTCCTCCTCATACTCTCCATGCACACTCCTTAGATAATGAAGCCTGGCTTACTGGGACAATCCTGCCAAGGTCCTACAAGGGCCTTCATCAAAGGATCAAGCTTGTTTTTGAGAGCTGATGCTCTATTGGCCACAATGGTTTAAATCTCTTGGGCACGCTGATGGAGATGAACATGGAACCCAGCACTCCCGGTGAAGACAGAATCCAAAGTTATTATTCTTTCTGTACTGTATAGAGGCACTTAAGACACATTGGTGTTCTTCCTTTCTCACTGCTATCCATTCTTTTTCCTATCAGTACAGTATCCTCCTTACCCCCTCAAACCTGTTTACCTGTATTTCAATTCACCAGTCATAGCAGTGATTTCACCAAAGTGTTTGTTTACTCTGAAAACTCTTATTTTACCATTTGGCTTCTATGATACATAGGTTAAGAGCTAGAGGTTCGGGGTATGAAAGACTTGGACTTGTATCTCAGATGTTTCTTGGAAAAATTATTTAACATCTCAGGACATAATCTATAAAATATAGTTAATCACGTCTCACTCATAGAGAACTATAAGAATAAAACAAGCAATTACATTGAGTGCATAATGCAATAAAAATAGAACCCAATAAAATAGAGCTCTTAGTATTATAAGGCTAAATGACGTGCCCAGGGTCACTGATAGCAAGGAGGGAATTAGAACAATGTGTGTCATAGAGTGCTTCTCTAAGCTGGCTCTCTTTTCTTTAATTGACATGTGTCTTGCATTTTAGGCAGAGAGAGAGTTGTTTAGCAAGAAAAGCATAAATACAAGCATAAATGAAGATTGGATTCTAATCATGAACCACCATTTGCTGGCTCTGTCATCCTCTGCAACACACTGAATGCTTAGTTTTTTTTTTTCCTTCTATCAAATTATTAATTGTGTTTACATTTGCTGGAGAGTTATGCAGAAACACTGTAAATACTTTAAAAATTATTAGTTGCTTTTTTCTTGCTTCTTTTTAATGGCAATTAGAAGCATCTCGGTTATTATTTATTATCCTTATTTATCTGTATGGCCCTATCTTTTTCCCTTTCTGGTATACTCTCTGCCTGCCACCCTCCAATGCAAGCCCACTTCAAGAAAGTAGCCACTGATCAAGAGTACTTTAGAGCAGAGATTGCATTTACATGATTCATGGTGCATTGATTCCATCCTTACATGGTTTCTTCATGAGCCAGAATATGACTTCAAAGCCCTTTCCATCGAGCTCTCTGCCTCCACCACCAATTGGCTAGAGCCAAAATACAAGCTGAAGAGGGAAGGGACCAAGGGCCAGGAGGAGGGAGGCAGGAATGTAGGTAGGGGTGGCTTATTGGCCAAATTATATTGTTATATTGTGTGCATGTATGAATATGTAACAATAAATCTCATCATTATGTACAACTAAAATGCACAAATACAAATGTGAAAAAAGATACAAGCTCATACCCAGATGGCCATCTCAGAGTTGGAGTTTCATCCATTCCAAATGTAATATATTTTAAAACATTTCACAAGCCAGTGTGAAGATTGTAGGGGTTTACCAGCACTGATAGAGATGAATAGGGACTCAGAAGTTTCCTGCCACCATGAACTTTTCCTAGAAGGTAAATGACAAAGGTCCACTACAGGCAATCAGAAGGAATTCAGATTTTCAGTAACACCTGAAAGTTCAACAAAAACAGAGCCTACAACGTCTCAGAACATCTCAGGCAGTCATGCTCCCTGTACCTGCCCTAACGTCTTTGGAATTTATTCCTACATTTACAATGTGAGAGCCAATCTCCAGGAGATGAAATCCTACATCTCAAATACATTCAGAGTCACTATGCCGACAGCTCAGGCAGGCTGTAGTGATCATGAGAAAGATTACAAACATCATGGAAAACTGGTAGCCTCAGGAAGAAGCTGTCAATATGAATTAAGACGTCAATGTGTCAGAGGATGAAGGTACAGTCATGCATTCTATTGTCGAATGCATGTCAGGTAAGGACAGTACTAATTACTATGTGATCCAAATATGTTTGTTCCCTACTCCTCCCAAACTAAGGTCACCGCGTTATTATGGCATAGTGGTTTGCACTATTTTGGATTCCGCCAAGTGGCAGGTGGCCTGACAAACATGCTACTCAGCATGTTTTGTTGGGTCCCCACAGCTGTGCTGCCAATCAGTTCGGGATGGCTGCAAGTTAATGCTAATTAGCTTCTGTTGATCTGCATATTCCAACAGCCTCCCAGGATTCCCATTTTGATATGCAAGTTTGCCAGTTGGGTATGTGATTGAATTAAGAAGGAAACAAAAATTAGCTTCCATGCAGGGATATGTGGGTCTGAATTCCCAGCAGAGGTTTTGCTCTTCCGATTTATAGTTGGCAGTTCTGACCCTCAGTGTGGAAGCACAGGTTCCAGGCTAGAGGGTGCTGCTGCCCTGCTTATGAAAACAAAAGACAATGCTGTCACCTCCTACCACCGTTAGCAGAAAACACTTCTTTCCATCTGGTCTGTGAACTGACACTGACTGATAGATGGGCAAGGAATCTAAAGCTTTCTATTTGGTTCAAATCAATTTGTTTCCAAGCATCTAAACAAAAATGTACCAATAATGAATTATTTCCTGTGATACACAAAGAATATTAACTCCAAATGGTCACTTCCAAATGTATTACCTTCCTGGACCTTGCTTCAAATGCAATGTTAGACAGTTGTACTAGTCTTTATTAAAGAAAGAAGTTATACAGTAAGCATAGCAATATGTTTGGCATATGTGAGTCCCTAAATATTGTAATATATTTTAAAATCAATTTTAGAAAAATAAACTGTTACCCAGTGCTTACTCTGTGCCTACATTTTGTACAGGGCTGGTGATTCAAGCATGAACAAGAAATTACTCATTGTCCTCCAGGAGCACATATTAAACCTACAGTAATGACTGAATTAAAAAAGATTCATTCCAACACGACAATCTATAATCCTATTCTTCCTTTCTTTATGCTATGAGAACGCTACAAGCTACTCACTCCAACATTTAATAGCTTTGTTTTCTTGAGTATATTGCTTAACTATCCAAAGACTGTGTTTTTCCTTCTGTAAAAATAATGCACCCAACAACATGTTATTGAGTAAGTTAAATGAAGTAATGCTTGTTAAATTTACTGACATTATTAGGCATCCAGTAAATAGTATTTTCCTTCTATTTTCTGTTGTAGTGGAAATTGTTAGAATCACATGAGTCCAATAAATTCAGGGGTGGAGGACATGTAGAAGAAAAAAAGGTAGAAGGATTTTAGCCATACCAAGAAACTCGGCAGGAAACTGCACTATGAGGATTGATATATTTAGATTTTGCACCTGTATTTCATTGGGGCAATGAAAATATGATCTCACTGGGTAAACATTATAAAAACAATTTTCAAAAGTTTTACTTGGCTGCAGGCTTTAGAAAGGTCTGCTTCCCTGAAGTGATTAAACAATATTTCTTGGAAAACATTTGCTAAATAAAATTGCATGGGCATTTTTTTTCTCATATTCCCATTGCTGAATTTGGGAGGACCCAATTGAATCTTTGTAGGAAAAGTAATTAAAACTGTTGCTATATTTATTACATATTTTCATATTGGTGTATGTATATATATACACACATATAAATATGTATGCCTCTTTTTCTATGTATATGCATATAACACATATGAGCATGTGTCTATATATAGTGTATACATTTAAATGTGCATCTATGTATATACAAATTTATGTTCATTATGATTTGAGAATTGAGTGCATGCATACACATATGCATGTGTTTTATAATATGGCACCCGTATCTGTCATTCATGTAGGCATATATTGTAGTGATTAAGAGCATAGACTCTGAAATCAGACTTGCTAAATTTGCATTCCAGCTTTATCAATTATTGCTATGAGACTTCAGGCAAGTTATTTATTCTCTCCATCTCAGTAGCTTTCTGTATAAAATGGAGTAACAATTGTAACTATCACAAAAGGTTGTTGTGAAAATTAAATAGATTAATAAAAGTGCTTAAAGCTAAACTTGGCAAATAAGAATCTCTATTTTATATTTTTATTACTATTGTTATCATTATTACTATTTTATTTTTATTGATATAGTGACTAATTTTAGTATAACGTTAATTTTTTTTAATTCATTCTTTTGTTCTGGATTACTGTGACTTTAAGATTTTTTTTTAAATTTCAATTAGCAGAAATTTGTTGGAAGTAATACCAAAGTTTGCAGTTTTTCTATTTTACAGGCAGCAGATATTTTAATTGAATTTTGAAGCATACCATTTCTTTATTTTGAGTAGAATCATCTGGAATGTATACTTAGCTATGCAAATGTAACATAATTAGTCTTCGTCCCACCCCACCTCAATGCTATCACCCTTCTTAGAAAAAAAGTGAAATAACCTGAATGCATATGTTTTAACTAAACAGATAAATGTGCTATTTCGCAATGCAAATTGAATGTAAGCTTTAGCAAAGCTATTTCTTTTGCATATTTTGCAGCTTCTTTGAGAGAAAGATTTCTTTATTATAACACTTATGCTGGAAATTATTGCGTATTTTGACCAAGATGCATGTGCTTGGCAACCCAGTCTGGCCTGGATTTGAATCTCCACTCCATCCCTTGCTAGCTGTGTGACCTTGGGCAAGTGGTGAATCATAGGTAAATGCCTGAGCGTTTCAAACATATTGATGTTGAACTGTTGTCCTCTTATGTCATTGTCTTGTTGTGGTCACTGGTCCAGATAGTATCTCTGCTGGGGAAAGATGCTTTCTGTAAAGAATGTAAACATTCCCACAATCATCCTGGGAACAGTTTAATCCTTTGGACTTACACGAACGCAAAAGTAGAAACTTAAATATTTCATGGCCTTCAAGAAACCCACTTAACTGCAGGATTAGTATTTAGTAGGCTCCTCTCCTGGGTCAGACACTGGGTTTTTAGAAACAGGATGTATGACTACTCTTCTTAAAACTCTCATAACTAAACAGAGCACATAAATATTAAACAACTTAAGGTTATCCAATGATGGATGCTACTGCAGTAAACAGGTGCAGGTATTGAGGAAGAGGAAACAGTCCATTCCCTTCAGGGATAGTTCGGGGAACGCTTCTAACCTAAGATAAAGCTTCAGCCACCTCTCAAAGAAAGGGAAAATGACAAATGGAAAGAGGAGGAAGGATGCTTCAGGCAGAAGGAACATTCAAAGTCACTGATGCCAAATAGTACAGGAAGTTCTGGGAATACTCATTAGTTCTGTGTACCTGGACTTTAGGACATCAAGAGAGGAGTAGCAGGAATGAGCCGGGAGAATAATTATGCAGACCATGCTGGTCTGCATAAGCCGTGCTACACTGTATGATTTCTTATTTCTAAGGGCAATGTGACAATGGAAGACTTTTAAACAGATGAAATACTTATTTATATTTTATTTTAGAGGATGCATTTTTTCAGGTATCAAGTAAAAATGTAAAGAGGGAGATAGAAGTAGGAAATTATTTAAGAGGGTCTCACAGTAAAGCAAGCATGGAATGATAAAGGTTAGAACTAAAAACAATAGTAGTGGGAAAAATTCAAGAAAATATTTATTTTAAATATCTAGGGGACAACCATCTCCGAGTCTTGGAAGGAGTGGGAGGAGTGGGGTCAAGGATGGTCCCAGGTTTCCTGTTAGGAAGTGATTAAGTAAATATTGGAATGCAAGTTGAAGAACAAGATGGGGGAAAGACAGAATAAATGAGTTTAATTTTTAAAATGGTAAGACAGATGTTTTAGGGGCATAGAAATTGAAATATAAATTTGGGTATATGGATTTGGAGAGTTTGGAGTTAGAGAGAGATTTAGGTATGATAAGTACAATTATTAGAATAGAGGAGATTATCCACAAAGGGCTTTTTTGTTTTTAAAGAAAGAAGGACAGTGAGGAGAGAGAGAGAGAAATAGAGAATCAATTTTATTTAGATTTCCATGTGACTTTTGTTGCTCCAGCACTTCCTTGTGTACGTGGTGCTGGGGTTTGAACTCGTGTACTCACGCATGCTAGGCAAGTGCCATAACCATTGAGCCACCACTCCAGCCCCCACAAAGGGCTTTTAAAGTGAGATAAGAATACATACAAGGGAGGAACAACACAGAGTAACAACTAATGTCAATTGTCTACTTCTTGCTAGTACCTAAGTGACATCGATCATTCGATGCACCAAATGAAGCCCTGCGTTTGCTGAAAGAATCTGAATTAATCCACAATGCACTTGTCTCTACCAGAAGCTGTCTGCTTCCTCTCTCATGGTGACACTTCTGAATATAAATTCTATAAGGAAAGAAATAATCAATTCTGTTTTTAACAGAAGAATTGATAATTTAGTGACCACTGTTTTTTATATTTTTTTATTAAGGAGTTGAGTTATTGCACAATCATAAATACATATAAAGTAACAATATGATATGCATTTATTCTTAAACCAGAATTATAGTGACCACTGTATTGAATGGCATTCTTACATTTTCTTTAGCCTATTTAAGGAATAATAGAACACTTTACTCTCTCTTTAAGATAATTGGTAAGCTTACAAAACACAGGACTCCATTGTACAAAAGAAATCGCCCTAACGACAATAAAATGAGCATTAAAAGTCCTATTCGTACAGTAGTGATATCATCATCTCCAGGTCAATGATTGGTTTGGGAATTTTTTTAAGGCCATGAATGAAAGGTCTCCAAATGATGTGGGCACTGTGGTTTTTCTCAGTTTAATAAATATGAAACCAAGGTCTAATTTGAAAAATAAGTTTGGTATAGAATGTGGAGTAAGGAAAAACCTTTGGATGTTTCTTATGGATCAAAGACAAGTTTTAATAAATTGGGTGGAGCTGATAGATCCCTGAAATTTATTCTTTTTTGTACAAAGGAAATGATCTCAGAGTGATAACAGTGGTATCCATAAAATATTTTTCTTATTACAAAAGTTAATTGTGAAAGAACTTTGTAGTTTCTTATATTAAGAAAGCATATTACATTTTGAGAGTTTACTTATTCTCTGGGAAGGGAGTTTAAGAATATCTAGGGAAATAATTGGTTTAGGATAAATTATACATAATAGGTTCTTTTTAAAAAGTCATGACAAGCATAATAAATTACTACCAGGAATCTCAGGTCTTGTGTCTACTTTTGGCAGATGAATTCCACTTTCACTGCAGGCCTCTGCCCCAGTGAAAGTCCCCCATCTCCTAATCCCATGAAGGCCACATGCTCTTTGAGCCACCACGATGAATTCTTTTCTTCTTGGCAAGCTGCTCATCTTTCAGACCATCACTATTGCTCAACAACACTGTGACCATAACCCCTGTGAACACGTCAGCTTTTATCAGGCCAGTTGTTGACCTACACGAACATCACAGTGAGCAGCACCAGCCTCCACGACTGGCACAAAACACATACCGGAAATATTTTTCTTGTGGTGGCATGATTATTGCTTCTCTCATCACCTGTCATCATCATTCATCTTACCTGTATGTATATACATGTGCATGTGTTTATATACTCATCTCTTTCTACCTAGCTACAATTTATATCATGCTGTCCCATATATGGTGTCCCTCTGAATCTCAAGTATACCACACAGGATTGTGAGGACACAACTGTCAGAAAAGATGAACATGCTTATGAAAATTAAAATCACCCATAGCCTCAACAATGAAAAAAATACAGTTAAACATACTATCTTATCTTTCAGGCTAGTATTCTTTCAGAGGTACTAGTTTATTAAACACAATTGAATTCATTCCATTTTTAAACTAAATATTACAACATGCTTAATTTCCCTTATAAAATATATTTTAAATATTCAATTACTACTTTTCACAGTGTGGATGTATTATGTTGTTTACCCATTGGTCTGTTTGGGAGATTTGCTGTTGTTTCCAATTTTCATAATTTTAAAGAATGACATAGCATCTGATATGTAGACATTGCCTCTGCATTTTCAATTTTAGGTTGGATAAATTCCTAATGGAATTACTAGGACGGGGGTTATATTCATTTTTAGGACTCTTTCTACAAGAGAACTTTGCAAATTAGACTATGTATATTATTTCAGCTGAACATAACAAGTCTAAAGTGACAGATGACCTCAAGTCCCAGAATTTTCCTGCAGTTAGAAAGACAGGGCAATCATATTCAGTAACATTTTGGTATTTAGATTATAATGTGATGGGATTATTTCTGTGCTCCTTCTGCAGTGTTTTTGACAGATTCACATTCTGTAAAGTTTCCTTTCCATAGGAACAAGATATATTAAGAAGCCCAGAGTTTGAGATTTGGTTGACTTGGCTGAATTTTTCCATATTTCTTTGAGAACAGGATTGAGCGTGGAATATTTCGCCCTCCTTAAGACAGACCAGCAAAGGTTTTCGATGCAGTGAAGGCCTTTACTTGAGAATCAACTATACCAGGAATTTCACATTTATGATTTCATTTAACCTCTTCTAGTAGCATTTGAGAGTTTGGGTGGTATATTAAAGAACATCAGGCTTCATAATTAGCCTAACTTGGAAGGTGAATCCAGGTTTAACAATTTCTTGCTATATTGTTTAAGTGATCATATTTAAGCTATTCATTTCACTAAGCTAATGATATTTTCTATATAAATGCATAGGGAGATGAATGTATTCCACCAGGTAACACAGTCAGCATAGTGTTTCTCTATCTCAGACTGGGACCTCCTGAGATCAGAACCTGAGGCATTCATACAGTATTTCTGAGGATGACTACCAGGAGTAAAGACCTAGGGAAGAGGATCGAAAATAAGGGGAAATTAATGGAGTGATGTTATTGAGTCATTGGTGCAGATGACTAGACTTTCTTGGACTTAACCTTCCTTCCATGTGATGTTTGAAATGCATCTTAGAATTCTTTGCCTAAGGAAAAAAGGGTGGAAGCCTTTATTCATCAGCAACCATCCCCCATTGATGAAGAGTATTCCCAGAAGATGACTTCCCTTGAAATTCGTGGATATGTATATCTGTCAGGGAGTAGCTGCAGGGAAGCCTGGGGAAAGATGTGAGAGAGGCAAGGTGCATCACCCTACAGCACCTGCAAAAAAGCGACTCAGAACTGATCACTACAGCAGCAATTGGAGCATGACGGTGTTCAGTTATGTACAAGAGGTGTCTTTATTAGTTTCCTATTGCTGCTATAACAAATCATCCCAAGCTTACTGGCTTAATACAACACAAATTTATTATCTTACAGTGATGGAGCTCAGAATTTTAAAAGTGGCTCATATGTGGCTGAAACCAAGGTGTTAATAGGGCTTAATTCCTTCTTACTCAGGGATAAAAAACATATTTCTTGCTTTTGCCAGCTTCTAAAGGCTGTCCTTATCCCTTGACCCATGGTTCTCTCACAAAAATGTCAACACCCTGATCTCTCTTTAGTCAACACATCTCTTTCTCTAACCCTGAAACTCCTATCTCTCTCTTAAAAGAACGCTTATTTTTAAAATGGGATCACCTTATTAACTATGATACTCTTCCTATCTCAGAATTCTTATTATAACTGCAAAGTCCTTTCATCATGCAAGGCAGTATATTCATAGGTTTCATGGGTTAGAACTCAGATTTCTTTAGGGAGTCACTCTTCTGCCTACCACAGTGTTCAGTACAGGCTTTCAATAAACATTTGTTAAGACCCCTTGTTCCTACTACTTGCTGAGTTTCCACCTTTAGCCCCTCCCTCAACTTGTATTAGTCAGGGTTCTCCAGAGAAACAGAATCAATTGGAAGACAGATAGATAGATAAATATATGTATTTAGATAGATACTATAATTGACTCATTCAATTATGGAGGCTAAATATTACAATATCCCATATGCATGCTGGAGATCAGGAAAGTCAGTGGTGTAGTTCAAAGGTCTGAGAGCCAAAGGGCCAATGACATAGATTCCAGTTTGATTCTGAAGGCCTGAGAACCAGGAGAACTGAGATCAGGGGAAAATAAATGTCCCAGTTCAAACAATCAGACAGAAAGCCAGCAAATTTTCACTTCTTCATCTTTTTTTTTGTTGTTGTTCTAATCATACCCTAAATGTATTGGACAATGCCCACCTATTTTGGGAAGGACGATTCACTTTGCATAGCATACCAGTTCAAATGTTAATCTCTTCCTGATGCACTGTTACCAATACATCGATACTGTTTTACTAGATACTGGACATCCTATGATCTTGTCAAATTGACACATGAAATTCACTATCACATCACTTGACATAACTTCAATCAAGATACATAGTGAGTAAATGGATGGGCAAATTCACCCATTCACATGTGATTGCAAGCCCATTGAATTGAAGGGGAAGAATCTTTTCAATCGACAATTCATTGGTGGACATAGTAAAAGACAGCATTCGTGATACCACTATTATTAGTACAAGGACTGGTTCAAGTATGCAAGGAATGAGCCAATGTAAGCAAGCAAAAGTCTAACCACAAAGCCTGCACTGGAAACCCCTGGAATTTCAGATTCCTTTTCCAATGCAGTTATACTAAATTGCTTTCAGAATGCAATGAATGGAAACTTTCCATTTTTAAGTTGTCAATGACAGATAATTTGTACTAAAATTGCTAAATCTAAGACAGATGATAATCCATCTAAAATCTTGAACAAATACTAAATGAAATTGTTCTTTTGCTTGACTTTTTAACAGAACAAAACTTGGCTCAGGTTTTTGTGAAAAATTAACACTCAAATGGAAGATACGGGTAAAATTATAGCACAGGTTCTCCAGTCTGAATATTAATAATAAATATGTAAGTTTAAAAGGTAATAAAATGGGGCTGGAGCAGTAGCTCAGTGGTTTCAGTGCTTGCTTGGCAAGCATGAGAACTTGGGTTCAAACCTCAGCACCACGTACATAACTAAGTGTTGGTGCAACAAAGGCCATGTGAAAAACTAAATGAAGTTGTTTCTCTATTTCTCTCTCTCACTGTCCCACTCTCTTTAAAAAAAGAAAAAGGTAATAAAATATCATTTATATAGCCACCATCCAGCTTAAGAAAAAAATAACATTTCCAATACCCAAAGAATTTCTGATTCTCTGATCTTATGTGGTACCCTACTCCCAAACATTGGCCACTGTCTTGAATTTTATGTTTATTATTTCCTTTCTTTCCTCTTTTGTCTTTTAAAATTATCTATATATTCTTAAATAGTGTATTGTTAATATTATATATAAATGAAATGATTGTGTATAGTTCTGCTATGCAATTTTGTAGATGTATATAGATTTACTTGATTAATTTTTACTTCTTTAAATTAATTCATTGCCTTAGTAAATAATTTATTTATCCACTCTCTTACCAATAGATATTTGAGCTGTTTGCTCTGGCAGTATTTATTGTTGTTGCTTGCTTTTTCCTCTTGAATAGTGTAAGTCATGAACATGTTTACACATATCTTATCATGTACATGCAAAATGATTTCTCTCAAGAATGAATATATGAAAGGAATTGCTGGATCAGAAGGTAGGCACATCTTTAAATTAGGAAAAAACTACAAATAGTTTTCCATCTAGTTATAAAATGCAAACAGTCACCAATAGTCATACAAGTTATTTTATTCTACATTCTACCTAAAATTCAATATCAGCATTCTAATTTTTTGCTATTTGAGCAAAAACACAGTGATATATTTTGCAAACTAAATGTATAAAAATTTATTTTATGATGGTTCTTTTGTATTTTGTTTATGCAATCGGCTTCTGTCTCAAGGCCATGCATTCCTCTATACTGTCTTCTAAAATTTGAAGGTACCCTGAGCTGTGGCACACACTTGTAATCCTAGCAGCTTGGGTGGCTGAGGCAGGAACATCACAATTTCTATGACAGCCTCAGCAACTTAGCAAGCTCTAAAAAACTTAGCCCATGTCTCAAAATAAAGGAATTAAAAGGGCTGGGGTGTGGCTCAGTGGTTAAGTGACTCTGACTTCAATCCCTAGTACGAAAAAAAAAAAAAGGTTGATGATAACCTGTAAAATTTGAGACTTTAAGTGAGATTGATTATGTGTAATGAGATAAAGAAGTCCAATATAAATTATATATATATAACCATCTTTTCTATATTTTTAATTAAGTTGTCTCTCTTTTACCCCATGGTTTGCTCTGCAATTTTTGTTATATAGCAAATTATCATGTATTTATGGCTCTGTTTTTGCAATTTCTATTCTAATTTCATTGGCTATTTGCTTATACCCATCAAACACTCCTCTTCTAATTAGTAGTGCTTTATGTATGGATCCATTTAGTCACATCATCCCATTTTTTCTTTATTTCCCCTCTAGGGACACTTGGACTGTTTGTAGCCTTTTATTTTTCATTAAAAAATTTTAAATCAAATTGGAATTTTAGAATCAATTATTCAAACATCTTGGTAATTTTTCACAGGAGTAGTACATGCATTGGTAGCTTTAAACTAGCCCAGTCTTAGTATTCATGCACATGGTATACCTCCCCCCTCTGTTTGAGTCTCCTTTAATTTTTTTATTAAGTTTTATAGTTTACTCTTTAAGGCTTGAATGTTTTTTAAATTTCTTCTAATATGTATATATGTGGACAGATAGGTAAGCAGGTAAATAAATCATATTTTGTTTTTGTAATTAGTATCATTTTAATATTAAATTTTTAAGATTTATTGTTGATGCACAGAAATGTAATTGAAGCATATACAATGATATTGTTTTCATCAATATTGCAAAATTCTCTGCTCAGGTTTATTTACTTATTAGTATATGTTTTGCTTTTTATATAGAAATAATCAGTGTATAGATTATAAAAACATTATGACTTCTTTTTCTAAATGTATGTATTTTATGTATTTTTATGAGCTTAGATTTCCAGAAAATAACTAAAAATAAGTTGTTATGATGAGCATTTTTGTCTTGTGCTTTAGTCCATTCAGGCTTCCATATAAAAATATCAGAAAATGGATAGTTTTGAATGACACAAATTTATTTCTCACAGTTCTAGAAGTTGGGGAGAACTGGAAAAATAGGAGAAGGTTATTAGTATTGTTCAACCTTCTTAAAAGCTTTGGTTCATCGTCAAATTCCCTAGACCCTTTCTACACCTAAACTATAGGTTGTCCTGGATACAAAAGGGAAAGGAAAAACATAATTTTCTTAGTCAGTTTGAACTTCCATAATAAAAATACCATAGACTGAGTTGTTTAAAAAAAAAAAAGCCTTCATTTCTTACATTCCAGAGGTGCTGAGAGATCCAGTGTTTGTGAAAGCCCACTTCCAGACTTAAAGACAGCTTCCTTCCTGCTCTATTCTCACTTGACCAGGAGATGAATATGTTCTTTCTCACTTGGCTAGGAGATGAATCTCTTATCTCTTCTTCTTTATGTAAAAGCATTGATCCCATTGGTTGGATCCCATTTTCATGACCTAATCTAACCCTAATTAGCTTCTAAAGGACTACTTCCAAATATCATTTTATCGAGAGTTAGGGTTTCACCATTTGAATGTGTTGCTGGATAGGTCACAAATATTCTTTCTGTAGCAATGATCAACATTGATTTGAATAACTGCCATGTCTTTCATCATATATGTGTCCTCTCCTATTGTTACATTTAATTCTTATAATACTTGACATAGGTATTATTATACCATTTTCTGGATGAAGAAACTGTAAATCACAAAAGACAATTAATAGACTCAAGACTTTATACTTGAAATACTAACAAAAGGTAAAAATCGTGAAATTACATGAGATATATAATGCTAAAATAAATATAACTCCCTGCCTCATATCAATAACTAGAAGATTTCGTGAGGCAAGAGCCACTCCAACAAGATGAGGAGACACATAGCATACATGGGAGCTTAGGACATCCTTGACGTGTGAGTCTAGAGAACATGGCCTTTGAACTCAGGCAGATAGAGATTAGCATCTCAAGAATGAGTTTATGACTTGTAGATTTGTTTTAATTTTCTATTACTTTCCCTTTGAACTAATTTTAGACTTGAAAAAAAAACTTATAATACAAAAATTCTTACATATGTCTTCTCTCAGAGTCCCTAAATGTTAACACACTTCTACAATTGTTTTAGCATTCTCTTTCCCTCTCTCTCTCTTTCTCTCCTCTCCCTCTCTCTCTCTCTCTCACACACACACACAATTTTTCTTAATCATTCAAAAATAAGTTATAGATATGAAGATCATTGATTGCTCAGTGTATATATTTTAAAAAACAAGGATATTCTGTTACATAACTACAGCACAATTCCCAAATCAGGAAATTAACATTGATCTAATTCTATTATGTAATCTTCAAGTTATCTTGATATTTCTTCATGTGTTACTATGTTCCTCTTAATATCAAAAGAAAATATTGGATCATATGCATTCAGTTTTTGTCTTTGGCAACATTAACATTTTGAAGGGAACAAGTCAGTTATTTTATAGCATATTCTTCAACTTTGGGTCATTTGGTGTCTACTGGTGATTTGCTTCAGGTGATACATCTTTGACAGGAATATTCAAGAAGTTACATTGTATCATAGCATGCATGAAATTAGGACAAGATTTTATTTGTCCTATTCACATAGACATTAACTTAAATCATTGGTCAAAATGGTGCAACTGGGTTTCCACTATAAACATGCTCTTTAATTGGCCATAAATAAATTCTTATGAACTAACCATTTGAGACTAGATTAAATATATCAGTCCTTCTCAATGTTTTATCCACTAGTTTTATCATTTATTTATGATTCTTCCCATAACTAATTAATTATATGATTGTTTCCAAATGGTGATTTTTCTAGTTCTCTCATTCCTTCTTTGCTTATTAGATGGGCTTCTACTCCAAGGAACAGTGCATACTTCTTCCACATTTTTAACTAATTTATTTTCTTATATCATTCTGTATATCTATATGGAGTTCAGATTAGAAGTTCACATTGCAAGATTCTTATCCTTCTTGTGCCTCAATTTTTCTTCCATAAAAGGGCAATGATAATATTCAGCATCTATATTTTTGTGTGAATTGTATAAGTTAACATATGTAAAGTTCTCAAAATCATGGGCATTACATAATTGGAGCTATTTGTAATAATAGTAATAGTAATAATAAATACTTGCCCAGTTTCTAATATATTGAGAAGAGTTAGGGGTCCTCTTCAGTCAGTACTTTATAATCTTGGACAACCCATTTGTCCTCTCTTCTCATTTTCCTCACCACTGAAACAAAGGAGTTGGGTTAAATAGTCTCTAAATTCAATTACCACTTTAATGTATAGAACTAGGATTTGTACCTATAAAAAATTTATGCATAAATCTACTTTCTTCCAACAACCTGTCAAACATTCTGTCTTATTATCTTCATAACATGAATATTTTCCATAACTCTTTTACTCTTCCAAAAATCCAAAGGATATATCATATTTTATCTCTGAATAAACAGTTTGAGTGTGCCTTTTAATCATACTTCACATTTTAGTAATATTAGTTGGCCACAGCTATTTTCCAACTATGTTGATGAGTTTTGACAAAATGTAAAATAGCTAAAGACAGATGGCTTGCAGCTCCAACTGTTGGGTTCTATTTTCCTCTGCCAGCAAGGTCAGTGATCCTTCAACTAAGTGTCACCTCAGACCACATGATGGCTTTGATTTGCATGTTAGAGAAAGAAGAACTTGAACACTTTCAATTTCTTTCTAAAACATATGAGTCACATCACAATGTGTGACTGACACAGCTTGGAAGTTTATTATAGGTAGCCTTGCACATGTCTTTGCACATTGTTGAAATAAAGAATGTATTAATAGAAAGCTAGTAAGTGGATCAGTCTCAGTGTTAAACATTTCCCAAAGGAGAGATTGCCTAAGATAACTGAAAGAATCCTGCACTTGCATTGTTAATATCTGGGCTTAAATTCTATTTTTTCTAGTTCCATGAACTGGAACAAGTGAGTTTCAATTTCTTATGTTAAACTAGAATAACATGACACATCTCATAGAGATGTGAGAAGGAAGTCAGTTTTAATGAAGGCATTCAGTACCTAAAGGGTCCTTAATAAGTTTTCAATAAATGAGGGAACCACTAGAATAAATGAGGTCCAAAATGGTCAAAACAGACATCTTTATAATATTTTTTTCTAAAACTAAACTTGGAACTGAACTTTGAAAGTGGAGAAGTAGTCTTCTAGGTTGAGAACCTCAGAACTCTGGGCAGAGGTTGTTGTAAGATTTAGATAAGGTAATCTGTATAAGTTACTGGGTATAATGCTGGTGTAGAGCGATGACCAAAGACAGATTCGCTGTTTAACTATTCTGAGCTCATCAGACGCTACAACTGTGCATTTACACATGCATTATTTCCCATGCTTGGAAACCTTCCTGATATTTCTCTTCCTCATCCTTCAGGATTTAAGCTCCTATATATGAATGTCCTTCTGTGCCCAGTGAAGTCCTTTCCATCAAGCAAACCTTGTTGTCAGAAAAACAATCCTGATCCATTGTCAAGGATGTCCTAGTTAATCTCCCCTTCTCCTGCCCTCTGTCACACAGAGTATGTACGCTAATCTAAATTGACTTTAGATAAGGGATCTTCCTTGGGGTTGTAAGCCTCATTTCCTTGCTGCTGCCTCTACTTTTCTGGATTGAACTCTTTTTTCTCACATCTTCAGTTCTACATGTTGATGGTCCCCAAGGTGTATGTCCCAAATCCACACCATTCTCCTAAGCCTACAACCTAGATGGCTAACTACCATCTGAAGATCCAAAATTCAACATCTTCCAAACCAACTTAACTCTAGACTAACTATTTTTCGTAATTTTCCATTAAGACATTTTGGAAAATAGTTCAGTGATTCCTAAAAATGGTAAATATAGAGTTGCTGGGGCTGGAGTGGTGGCTCGGTGGTTAGGCGCTTGCCTGACATGCCCAAGTACACCGGTTCAAACCCCAGCAACCCACGTACACAACTAAGTTCAAAACAATGAAAGCCATGTGAAAAACTCAATAAAAATTGAATCTATCTATCAAAAAAATAGAGTTGCCATATGACCTAGGAATTATACTTCTACACATATACCTGTAAGAAATATATAACCCGCAAAAATGTATACAGATGTTCATAGCAGCATCATTCAAAATATTCAAACAATGGAAACCAGTCAAACAACAACTAATGAGTAGATAAATCAAAGGTGGTTTATCTGTACAGCAGAATATTGTTCACTTATGAAAAGAATGAAGGACTGATATACATTACAAGATGGATGAACCTTGAAAACATCATGACTTAAAGAAGCCAGACACAAATTACATAACTGCATTAAAATTTCCAAATCATACCAATACAGAGAGATATAAATGTATTTTTGACTGCCAAAGGATAGAGGAAGGAGGGTATGGCAAGTGAATGCAAATGGGTGTGAGATTTATTTGGGGTGATAAAACATGCTAAAAATAGATATGATGATGCTGTACAACTCTGTGAGTATACTAAAAACCACTGAAATGTACACTTTCAGAAAGTGGCTTTTATGGTACATGAATTATCTCTCAATCTCAATTTTAAAAAATAAAACCTCCTTTTACCTGTGATCTATATGTATGACACGTCGCTCAGTCACTATTCTGTTCACTAATATTTGACACTTTTGTAGCATTTTAACTTCCTGCTGTTGTCATTGCCTAACAATGTCAAAAATTCTTACAATTCACTTTTCAAGTAGCCTCTGATCTATTATCTTCAAATAAAGGATCATTTTGAATATAAACACAGGGGCAAGAAATACTAATTCTCAAATATCCACAGTGCTTTACAGTTTGCACAGCTCCATATTTCCTACATCATTTATCAAAACAGTCTACAACAATAAGAGACCGAGGTAATTTAAGTGATTTGCCCAAGGGTATATAATTAAATTGGCTTTATACCCTAAGAATTGGAGTCAGAGTCTAACATTCATTTCATCGCACCACACTGTACACTCCATGTGAACCCAGGTACTGTCATTGGAAAATATCAGTATTAGGGAGGACAATCCAAGAAGGAAGAAAAAGATCAAAGAAATATGCTCTCCCCCACTTACATCTGCTAAGGAGAGAGGCCATCATCACTTCAAGTTCCCCTTTCTACTCCTAGCTAGAGAAGTGGGAATTGTTCAAAGCAGTCACTACATAAAGGGGAAGCCAGGCTTTTATAGTCACCACCTAATAATTAGATATTTGGAATTTAGATGTTTGTTAAACAGAATGTTTTAATATAAATTAATCATAAGAACTCTACACCAAAGGTTTTCTGTCTAGGGCTATCTTATGCCTCCAGGGACATTTATCAAAGTTTGGAGATAGTTTTGTTCCAGTTGGGTGCAGGTGAGTGAAGTGCTACTGGCACCTAGTCAGCAGAAGCCAGGGAATCCTGCTAACCATACTACAGTGCACAAGAAAGCCCTCCAAAGAATTACCCAGTCCAAATGTCAACAGTGCTGAAGTTCAGAATCACTGTTCTAAATGCATTTTCAGTTACTAAACCTTACAAAATAGATTTAAAACTGACAGATTTTAGCTGTTTACCCACAGAGCACCCACACCCAAAGAATTTGTGGCACTAAGAGACTCAGGATTTGATTAAAATAAAGTTTGTGTGTATTCAATTCGATTGACCTAAAACTTTAATGTTTACTTATCTTTTGTGCAAAAAAAAAGAAATAAAACATTAGGGTGCATACTATTGGGGATTATGCAAATAATTATAGTATGCTCTATGCCCTTCAGGAACTTATTTAATGTGGCAACCTCCTAAAGAATAGGAACTATGAATCTTCAGTACTTACATGGTAAGTACTTAAAACACATTTACTAAATAAGTAAAAAAAAAAAAAAACACTCAGAAATTTTTCAAAATCTCCTTCACTGTCTTTACCTTTCATACCCAACTTCACCTCTTTTACTTTGCCTTATATATTTAACAAAGAAAAAGTGAACCAGCTGTGTATGAACCAGCTGTGACCTCTGCATCCCCTCATCTGCGTTTGAATCTATATTTCCCTATTTCTTTCAAGTTTCAGAGAATGGGATGTCTCTCACGCTATCCAGGTACAACTCCATTCATTTCCTTATCTGTCTCCTTCACCTCTACAAAACTTCAGATTTCAATCAGTAATCAATAATACCTTATCTGTATAAATCACTTAATTCAGTGATCAGAATACAGTAAGTATTCAATGAATATGGTTCTTCAGTCCAAGTCTCTCCCATCTGGAAGCATAATCACTTTTCTACCTGTGTCTGCCACTGTTTTCCTTCTGAATTTTCTGAACCCAGCTTCCCTCAGTCCCCACTTCCTTATTGCGCATTCCTTAACATTCCGAAATCCGATTTTGCCTCTCCCACTCACTGAAACTGATCCTAAGGCTACTCACTGATGCTCTCCATGTTGCAAAATTCTGAAGACTAGTCTGAAAAACTATTCTGAAGACTAGTTCTGATTCTTAGCTTTTGAAGCACATGTCCTTTCCTAGAAAAATGCACATACATGTAGACACAAAAACTTGTCATGATTTTTCCAAAGAATTCACTGACACATCCACAGACTCCAGGTTTAAAAGCACTATAGTTAAGCAGAATTTAGTCCTTACTGGAGACCTCATTGCATTTGGCACTGATTTATCTCCTGTAGATGCCTGGAGCCCAAGAGGAAACTTCTACAATTACCTCTCAGGCAACTCTTCCAGGCCAGATGCAGGGCAGGATACTAAGAACAAAAGTAATAGAACAAGATCCCTATATACAAGAAATTCACAATAAGTATTTTTTGAAGAATGAATAGCTCTGAGATTTCAGACCTGAGTGTCTAGAAATACCTTGTTGCTCTTCATCAAAAAAATGGAAACAAGAAAAAGGAATGATAAAGGAAAATGAATGCTAAATTTGACCTTGGGCATACTGGGATTGAGGAGTAAGCAAGATATCCAGATGGAAAATTCCAAAATTTAGAAATGCCAGGCCAAGGGGAGTTCTGTGTATTGCTCGAAAGGAAGATTTTGACCTTTTGAGGAGAATCTGAATCAAAGCTCAAATTAGGTAAGATTCTGAAGTTCCTAGTGTTCGGGTAATATTCCAGAAAATTCAAAAATTCAAAGTTTGGGTCAGAAATTTAAACTGTGAACAACACTAGAATTGTGAGAAAACCACGGTCATTAGAGTCAGACTTGATGGAGCTAAATCTAAATTTACAACATGCTGCGACTGAGACCTTAAGCAAATATGTACCTTCATTAAATGCTAACATTCTCATCTGCAAAATGAAAATAATAATACCTAGCATACCATGTTGAGACTACTTAGTCAAACAATGAAAAGAATACTTAGTACAATATATGTCATATAATATGTGATGATTAAGTTACAATTATATAATTACGAATTTTACTATTAGAATTTGATTTTAATCAACTATTTATAAATCTTAAAGACAATGAAGCCAAAAATGCAAAATTCTCCAAAGATCAGTATTTTCTTATTGATAAACTCCATGTTCAGGAAAAAGAGCCAAAATAATTTATATTTCATAAACTGTAATTTCCTGGCATCAGTTCTTTGAATGTTCTGTACTTTCATCTATATATAGGATAATAGTAATTTGTGCCCAGATTTATAAGCCTAAGGCTCTAAATGTTTCTCAGTTATTTACAAAAAATTGGTTGAAATTATTGAAGACAAATAAGTCATTTGTTTAATCCATTCATTTATTCATTTGATAACACATATTGAATCCATTCTATATACCAGAAGCTATGATAGATTTTTGGAGATTCAGATCAGAAAAGATTATGCTCTTACAGAGCTTACAGCCTCATAAAGACAAAAAGAAATCTGTCTACTAATGTGTAATAGCAAAATTTGACAAGTTCCCTGGATAAAAAACATGAAGTTGTGAAGTCATACAGTAAGGAATCTGCATATCTTTGATGGTTCAAAGAAAGCATCCCTGGAGAAATAATATTGGGGCTTCAACCTGAGTGCTCAACTGGGTGAAAGATGGGAAGAGAAGAGCTTTCCAGGTAGTGGAACAGCATGCTAGGACACCACAGAGGAAGCCTGCAAGGTAAATTGGGAAAGATAATGAAAAAATCTGGCACTGTGACTGAACAGATGTGGCTGCAATAGATATCTGCCCCTGGGATTTGTAATAATAGTAATAATAATAATAACTTTGCTTGAAAAGCATGGTTGAATGGCAGCCTCCAGCCAACATACTTTGGATCCAGCAAAGTATTCACACCAAGACCAAGCCTTTGCCATGCAGTTCCAAGCCCATGAATAAGCATTGGTCTTTCCCACTCACCTTGAGACACGCCCCAACAGGTAACTTCTGTGTAGGGACTCTCCATCAGCCTGGCCCACATTGTCTCAGACTTGCACTGTGGTGTGAGGCTCTTTGTATTTATCCTCCTTCATTTCCTTTCCCCTCTTGCAGCTTTCTAATCTGCATGGTGATGTGAGGAATTACTCTGGGTTTTTCTGTTCCTTTCTTCTTCATCATACACACAATTTTGATCAATAATGAATATTCAATTTTGATTCTACAGTCAACTACTTCTAACCCAATCTGAAGACCTCAAAAAATTGGTGGCTCTGACATGATCCATCCCTTGATGGGATGTCCCACATGGAGGTTCACGGGTGCCTTGTTGTTGAGTCTTAGTTCTCCATTGCAGGCAGAATGGCTTTTCTTCAGGAGCCTATGCTGTGATTCTCTCAAGAATAAATTCCACATTACATTTCTCCCCACCACTAACAATACCATACGTCTGCACAAGCAGCAGAATTATTTATACTGCAGCACGAACCTGCTGCCATTCTCCAAGACCATCAAGACTGCTGGTGAGCCGTGGAGCGGCTGCTTCCTCAGCAGGCCAAGACTGACAGTGAGGTGATGGGAGGAGATGATATCAGATGTGGGCTCCTTAAAAGTAATGGACACAATGGAGTCCTTATTCCTTAGGTTAATAGAACATAAATACCAGAAGCCAGGCCCATTACGACCTACACAATCCCTTTGCCTAGGACATCTTTCCATACCCACGCTGGAAAAGTCATTAAGACCTATGGAATTAGCACCATTGCAGATGGAAGTCTTGTGCCAGGAACTATCTGATCCTCATATTCCACTTAGGATGGGATTCCTCCTTGCCAACCAGTTAATGAGTAAGCTTATCTCCAAACCTCTATTTTCTGGGACCATACTTGGTACCACCTGGTTTTCAATTTAAGTCCTCAGAGAATCAGAAACTAAAATGTGATTAGTTGCACAAGAAATTTATTCGGGGAACTGTGCAGTGGGATTACACCCAAGATCCAGGGTAGACTTGAAAGATATAAGAAAGGGAAAAATCTTCACTCCGAGCTTTAAGTAGTGAACCTCTTAATCCCCAATATGTGGAAGAAAAGCAACCCAAAGGGAGAAAAGAGAGAGTTTCCTGAGCAATGGCCATTGGATAGCAAGACACCAGATTGTAGAGAACTGTGTGGGAAAGACTAGAAGATTAAACACAGAGAGAGCTGTCATGAAGGCATTTGTCTGGACATAAATAATGCAAAAGACCACAAGATATGAAAAGTTCTGTATCACATATCACTGTGCACCAGATTGCCTCCACCACAGAAGTGGCACTGAAGAAAGAACAAGATAGAGAAAATGGCTCAGCCAGTTGATGTAAGGTCACCTTCATCATCAGCCACCCAGAAGTAGTGTGATGGAGAAAGAATGGAGAAGTATCAGAGATAGCACACGGGCACTGGACCAAACTGCAGATTCCTCCTAACCAAGCTGAAGTAGTTTTCATGGACCCTGAAGAGCCAATGCAACTTGCCGTTTCACTGCAAGTGTCCACATTGGGCCCCTTCCACTGCAAATGGACCAGAAATTTCTCTTCACAGGGATATTTATCTATTCTATGGGTTGACTTTCCTGCTTACAGAGCTTTAGCCAGCACTTCAATCCAGAGAAGACTATCTGCTTTGTAAGCATGGAATATCAGATAGCACAGTATCTGACAAGGGACCATCTCAAAGTGAAAGGGGTGCAGGAGTGGGCCCATGACCATGGGATTCACTCACTTATTAAGGGACAAAATGTAGTGAAAAATTTTTAGATAAATTTTTTTATTAATTACCACAGCTTTTACATAGGTTTGAAAGAAGTCATACACCTATATATATAGGTAGCTGGGAATTCATATAAGAGCTGATGTTTTAAGTTGAAATCCATATTTCAGGATATCAGGCTGGAAATGAAATCAAAATCTCTGTGTTGTGGTCTTGAAACAGAAATGCTTCTTGAATTTTTCTCTGTCCTCTCACATATTAGTATAAGTATAAAGGAGAAACTACCCAGCACTTTTTATACTTGGCTTAGAAATATCCTCGGCTAAATACAAGTCCATCACTTCCAGGTTCTGCTGTGCACCCCAAGCAAAATTCAGCAAGTCCTCTGCAAATTTTTTATTTTTTATTTTTTTATTCAGAAATTTATTTGTTGAACAATCAAACAAGATTCTAATGAAATAATATATAAATTCTGAAAATTAGATTTACCCCGAGTGCCCCCCAATTACCCACCCTTATCCCTCCCCCACCTCCTTCCCAATACGTCTCTACAAATGCCTTAGGTTCCTCTGCAACTTTTTAACAACAATCACCTTTCCTCCAGATTCCAATAACATGACCTCATTCCCATCCGAAGTCTCAACAGAAGCACTTTTGACATTCATGTTTCCATGAACAGTCTCCTCAAGGCAATATAGGATTTTCCATCAGGTGGCTTCAAATTCTTCCAGCCTTTACTGTTACCCACTCTCAAAGTCACGTCCACATTCTCAGGCATTTGCTGCTGCAGCACCTGACTTCTCAGTTCTAAAATCTATATTAGCTTCTTAGGGCTTCTATAACAAGTACCAAAACTTGGTGGTTTAAAACAACAGCAATTTATTATCTCATGGTTTTGGAGGTTAGAATTTCCAGATCAAGATGGCAGCAGGGTCATGCTTTCTGTTGGCTCTAGAGGAGAACCCTTCCTTCCTGCTTCTAGCTTCTGCAGTCTGAAATCTTTAGTATTCCTTGACTTGGAGATGCACTGATCCCGGCTCATGGCCACATTTTCCCTGTGTGGCTTCCCACCATCCTTCTGCTGTGTCTGTCTCCGTGCCCAAATTTCACCTTTTTTAGGGACATCAGACATACTGGATTAGGGCCCACCCTAATGACTTCATTTTAACTTGATGAACTCTGTAAAGACCATATTTCCAAGTAAGGAAACATTTTGAGGTATGGAGTCTAGGACTTAAACATGTAAATTTTGGGGAATACAAAATGAGGAGAGACACAATGAAAAAAAAGAATTTTTAAAGAATAATTTCCAAGAAGTTTACCAAAAAAATATTACAAAAGACATCAAACCACATATCCCAAAACCTCCGAGAACCCCAAGAAGAATAAATACTAAACACTCCATTTGCATACCCTCTCAAGGACCCTGTGGAGCAGCTATGTTTTAATAAATGAGGCAAGATTGCTTTGCCCACAGTCATGGAGCTGGCCTGGAGGCAGAGCTCTGAAAGTCACCATGGCTCCTTTACCCCATCGTTTTTGCCGGAATGTGTTTGCCATGTCTCCTATGTGTGTGCTGTGCAGTCTTGGATCTGTGACTTAAATCTCATTTCTTCCTCTTTAAAAGAAGCCTAATGATACAGGGTTGGCTGTTTTCAGAAAATACATTTAAAGATTCAGCACAGAACTTGGCATAGCTCTGAACTCTGCAGTTCCCATGACTCTGGGGTGTAGCAACCATCTGTGAATCTACTCTCTCTCTCTCAGAGGTGTGGGCAAGAGGTTAGCACAGGTTGCTTCTACTCTGAGATCCCATATTGACCTCAGGGTTCTATAATTTCTAAGCTTTTTCATGTCTGAAGGTGGGGGAAGAGAGGACAGGCCTTATGTGATGACTAACTTGTATACTTGATATTGTCCAACTGTTCTTTCATTTCCGAGCCTGGAAATCATATTTATCTAATACATTTGCTTTCTGGGGTTTGAGATAGGGAAGGTGGTTTGGAGAAAATTCTTCCTGTTCTCATCTCCCAAATATACTATAACACAAGATTCTGCTGTTTTCTAAAGCATAAAAATAATAAATGGTTTTTTTGCTTTGTTTTGTTTGTTTGTTTCATTTTCTCAAATGATAGCCCACCTTTGCAACAATACTGGTTTCTTATTACTGGCCTGAATAGGAGAATGTCATAGGGTAAAATGGACATTCACAGTAAAAGGAAGAAATAAAAGCACTTAGTTTAGCAGATCACATATTGTATTAAGCAGTTGTGCATTGCTATAATTAAGTACCTGATGCAGTCTATTTATAAAGAAAAGGTTTATTTAGCTCACAACTTTAGTGGCTCACTGGCATGGTGCTAGCATTGCCTCAGTTCTTTTGAAGCCCTCTCATGTGCAGCTCATCCTGGTGCAGGTGAGGATGTGTAAAAGGGCTTACACTGCCTAACAGGAAATCAGAGAGAGAGGCTGGGGTCCCTTGATCCCCTCTGTGACCTAAAGATCTCCCAGGAGGCCCTACTGCATCCCAACAGTGCTTTCCTGGAGATTAAGCCCTTAATCTCAATGGACCCTTGGGGGACACTATTATCAATATCATTGAATCAAGATTAGTTTTATAAACAGGCTTTACTCTTCCTCTCTCTACCTATCTCTACAGCATATACAAAGGCCCAAGAAAGTACATTCTGAACACTCTGGCAATCATCTAGCAATCTCCAAAATTATTTATGACGTATCTCCTACATCCTTCCATCTCCCAGCTCCTGCCCTTCAGCTGGTGAGCTTTGGTTTCTCTTGGTTTTGGTTTCCATGCCTGGGTCCTGAGAGTACCTACTTCTGAGTGATGGCCCTTTCCCCTCCTGACTATTTCAACTCTACTTTTGGTTTGGCCCCAGGGGCTCAAACCTCAGCACAGATCCTTCCTAGCTGATGCATGGCTATTTTCAAAGTTGGGTGATTAAAAACATTTCAAAGGAATGAAGTTAAAACTGCTTCAAAGCTTTTGCCTTTCCCTTTTTTTTTTTTTTACTTTCTCTCTAAAAATAAATAAATAAATCTTCTCCAAAGTATGCAAACATTTATTGTGAAACATATTTCCCCTTTCTGTGTAAAATGATATAAACACATCAGCTGACATATGGGTCCATGTGTTCCTTCACCAAGGTGTGATGAGTCTTGGTGCAGCATATGTGCCAGGTGAGGGAGGGCTTGCTGCAGTGCCGGCAGGAGCACTCCTGTCTTGTTGAACAGGTGCACAGAAGCCCATGGGAACAGAAAGCCCTGTGAAGCGAAACTGTGGTTACTCAGGCCCGCGGCTCTAATGCAGGACTATTAGGTTCGTATTTAACTGTTTATTTAGCACCTTCCATGTGAACTTCATCGACTTTAGGGCCTACTAAGTCTCCCAAATCCACCCTGCAGAATGGAAACTACATGTTCAGAACTGAGAGCTGAGGATGTGAAAGATTAGATGAACTTTCTGTAGTGATGGTTCTCCAATTTTAGCATCATAAGAATAACCTGGAGGTCTGTACAAACCTAGATTGCTGATGAAGACACCTTCCCCATCCTCGAAGGGTTTCAGATTCAGTAGTTCTGGGATAGTGCTCTGCAATTTGCATTTCTAACATATTCCCTGGTGGTGCTGGTGCTGCTCGTCCAGAAACCATGCTCTAAAAACCACTTTCTAGCATGCAATGAATATTGCCAAGGTTGAAGTCCCAGAAAGACCGAAGTAAAAAAATCAGAGAAAAGAGCTCTAAAACATGCTAGGAGTGAAAGCCAGGAAAGCAACTCAGTCATGATGCTCAAGAGGAGCAAGAGGACAGAGAATTGGACACTATGACAATGAAGGAGCAATGCTGTGCGTGAGGCCAAGTCAAAGGGCTGGGGGCCTCTGACACAGGCACACCCCCAACAGGGTTTCAAATGGCTGCCAGAACAGAGTGAGGTGGCTTAAATGTGCCTGATTAGAGTGGTCAGGACAAGACACCAGGCTGTTTTGTTTTGTTTTGTTTTTAAATATAAGTAGTGCTCTATTCCTTTGTCAGACGGTAAATTCAGATTACATCCAAAGACAGGATTTTCAAATAGATATGTTTATGGGTACATTGTTGGCTATGGAAGGAGTAGGAAAGGATGAATCCAAGGCTAAAGGTACTGCCTTAGCTTTGAAGATATCATATCCCAGATCAGAAGGCAACCCAGGCACAGAGGGCACAGAAGGAGGAGGGCTTAATTCATTCTAATTTGAGAAAAGTGGTGTCAGAGGTGGCTCCATGGAGGAGGTGACATTTAAATCCACCTTGAAAGATGAACAACAATTTGAGTGCCAGGGACATTTGAAGAATAACATCTATCTACATATGGAAGGAAAAATAATTTCCTCTTCCTGTGAAGGAATAATCTACTACCTCAGAGTCATTTCTATCCATAGTGGAGGAAAATGAATTTTTAATTTTAACCGACTTCCAAAATAAAGGTAAAATAGAGGAAAGAATCATTGGAGCAAACATGTTTTACTAAAGCAAAGCATCGCTCTGAATAGAAAGAACTTTCTTTATCCTATCTCTTTCCTGCTTACATCCCTCAAGGGAGCATTGCATTTAAAGCTGTTGAATTTCCTGAATTCCACTGTGTGTTTGAACAAACTTCTTAGAGTCACGGTGTAAAACAAAGAAAGTTTGTACCATGGAGGCACCCTTTACATTCCACAGACAGTATACTGGTAGAAAGAATTTGCCTTAGTATTAATAGCATTAAGATACAGTAATTATAACATATCTTGCTCTATAATTTTCAGTAATGGGTTCATTTTATTCTGCTAAGGATCACATAACAATGTAACACAGACAGGGTGGCTTCAAAAATAGAGAATTACTTCTCATAGTCCTAGACACTGTAAGATCCAGGTGCCAGTATGGGTAGTGTTTGATGAGGCCTCTCCTCCTGGTTTGCTATGATTGCTTTCTCTCTGTGTTCTCCCATAGCATTTTCTCTACATGCACATGGACAGAAAGAGATCTCTAGTGTACCTTCTTCTTCTTATAAAGAAACCAGTCCTATCGGATTGGGGCCCCATCCTTAAGACTTCATTTAACCTTAATCACTCCTTATAGACCCTATATCCAAATATAGTTACTTTGGGGATTACGATTCAACTTATGAATTTGATGGGTGAGGGGAAGACATAATTCAGTCCACAAGTTTCTTAAAGTCAGCAATTTTATTTAGCTTAGTATGGTCTTCCCCTACATTCACTATCCCCAGCAAATCATCCCCACACCACCATAAGATGGAAGCAGCACTGTTATTATTACCCAAAATTTACATGTGAATAATCACATTTCACAATACGTAGGTAGCTTATGCCAGGCATTTGTTCTAAGCTCTGAATGAATTATCTATCATTCTCATTTTAGCAACGAGGAGGAAATAGAAGACCAGAGAGGTTAAATAATTGGCCAAGATGAGATGTAGTAAATGGCAGAAATGGCTTCCAAACCCTGGTAGCTTGGCTCCAGAGCCCACACTTTTAACCATTAGGCTATGCATTCTCCTCCAATGGCCTGAACTCACATGACTTGCCCAACACTACTTATTTGACAACTGTATTCACTTCCTAGGGCTGCCATAATGAGTTACCACAGACTTTCAGGCTTAAAACAAGAGAGATTTATTCTTTCCCCATTTTAAAAGTTGAAAGTCCAAATTCAAGGTGTTGGCAAGGCCCCACACATTCCCAAGTTTACAGGGAAGAATTCATTTCTTGTTTCTTCAGCTCGATAGCTCCAGGAATTCCTTGACTTGTAACTATAAAAGTTCAATCTTCTTTACATGCTTAGTGTTGTTCATTCTCTGTTACTGTTCCAGGTGACTTTTACAAGGATACTTATCATTGGATCTCCAACTCATCTAGACAACCCAGAAGAATCTCATCTCAAGATCCATTAACTTAATTATATATGCAAAAACTATTTCTATGGGGCTGGAGCGGTGGCTCAGCGGTTTCGACGCTTGCCTGGCAAGCACGAGGACCCGGGTTCAAACCCCAGCACCACGTACACAACTGAGTGTTGGAGCAACTAAGGCCATGTGAAAAACTAAATAAAGTTGTTTCTCTCTTTCTCTGTCTCTCTCACTGTCCTCTCTCTTTAAAAAAAAAAAAACTATTTCTAAATAAGGCAATATGTACAAGTTCTGGGGAAAGAATGTGGACATACCTTTTTGGAGGCCAGCATTCAGCCTACTAAAGCACCAATAGAAACTACACTCCTGGATATAGGGTAAGATCAATCCATTCTCTGCTGGGCACTTTTGCCCAGGACCATATCCTCCTGCCCCCCCTTCCCCAGTCTCATCCACACCCAATTTCTTACTATGTAAAATATAGGGAACACTTGGTCGTGGGAAGTTGACCATAGTGTCCACTAACCAAGATGTACCTTCCCTAAGAAGTTTTGGCTTGGGGCCAAGAGATAAAAGGGACAGAAAAGAATTTCGTTTTTCAAGTTTGTTTGTTCTTTGCAGCCCTATTTCCAATCAGAACTAGGACTAGGACTAAAATGAGATAAGGCAAGCAAGGCACCTGGGGTTTAAAATTTAGGGGTTGGTGTTTAAGGGCAGGAGAGTGAGAACCTCATTACATTTGGGGACCAAGATTTCTCACTTGCCTCATTCCAATCCTCCAAGCTGTTTCCCAGCATAAGTGACAGGGGATTACAGGAGACCTCAGGGTGAAAAGGGAAAGACACAAGCACCTGTGAAAGAGAGAGTCCTTGGGACTCTCAAGCACTGGCTCTAGATTTCTTGAGGTTTAGTAAGATCACTGTCATTTTGTTCTATGAGATGCTACAGAGTCTGTGTTGACATATCCTTCCTTCTTTTCTTCTAAATTTCCCCAACTTGGGTTTGGTTCCTATCACTTGCAACAAAAAGAATTACAACAAGACTTTTGATTTTCAACCTCTGACCTATTATTTGCCAAGATGGAGAGACTGAAGGAAACAAGGGACATGGCTCCTTCAGAGCCACAGCACCTGGGGAAGCGAGGACCCTGGTCTCCACACACCAGCTGTGCCATGCGTCACATTTTCTCCTACACACATGACACTGGTTCGTCCTTGCCCTTCTAATTCTTAAAATATGGATCTCTGTTCTTTTGGCATGTTGGCAGTAACACACTTCAATTGGTGATTTAAGAAAATCTACAGAAATATCAGTGGTTATACTAGGCCCTCAGGTGCTAATTAAAAGTATTTGGCTATTTTTATCTTGCACAAAGTAGGGCAGAATGCTGGGACTTTATTACTCTGCTGTTGTTTTCCCATGACTTTTCTTTCTTTATCTGTAGTTTTGAGTATACCTGCTGCTCCTACTATGCCATTTATTTTAAAGATAGAAGGACAGTGAGTGAAAGAGAGAAAAAGAGAATCAGGTTTTTTTTTAATTTTTTTACGTAGACTTTGTTGCTCCTACACTTGGTTGTGTACATGGTGCTGGGGTTTGAACCTGTGTACTCGCACATGCTAGGCAAGCACCGTAACCACCAGGCCACTGCTACAGCGACATAATATGCCACTTTTAATATCTTAGGAAAATCAAAGGGTAAATAAGTTAGCATAGACAAAGACTAATTTGTTTTGTTTTGTTTTGTTTAGTTTGTCACGGTATCAGTTCCCTCTGGGAACACTTGATCTCATTCTGACCTTGAGGTAGTCCTCCTTACTTCAGAAGACATAGGGAAAAAAATGCCCTAAATGCAAGCCACCTTCAAATCTAGCATATCTCTTTCTCACTGTCCAGAATACAACCTTAATTGAACAGATAAAAGAAATTAAAGAAAGTGCTCAATGAGGTCGATCCTCTTTTGTTTGATTGCTGGTTCATTCATACAGTAAATGGGTAAATGCTTCACCTTCAATCTAAGGGCACCCTTGCTTTTAAAGTTACAGCAATAATTGCATTTGCTGAATGCCTACTCCATCACAGGGATTTTACATAGTCTATCCCAGTTAATCCTCACATACTTCTTGGCTTGTTTGTTTGTTTGTCTGTTTTTGGTTCATGGGATTGAACCCAGGGGTGCACTATCTCTGATCTACATCCCTAGTCCACTTTATTTTTAATTTTGAGACAAGGTCTCACTAAAATGCTGAGACTAGCTTCGAACTTGCAATCCTCCTGCCTCAACTTCCTAAGCCACTGGGATTACAGGTACTCGCCACACCTGGAACACACTTCTTATTTAAAGATTAACAGAGGACAAGTAGGTTTCCTGATGTCATGGACCTAGAAACTAGTAAAGTCAGCAGGTGGGGCCCAGCAACTGTACACTTTCCATGATACCAAACAGGCCAAGTGTGTCTGCCCTTAGCAAGCACATAGCTGTACTCCAAGGGAGAAATTCAAGGGTCTTGGGATCTGCAGTGTTCTTGGGCAGCTCACAATGACTTGCCACCTGCTGGCATGTGTTTCAGAGTAGGCAAGTAATCTATTCTACTCAAAAGCAACTGAGAATTTCATTCCTGCTCCAAAGCCAGACCAGTACCAGGTTGACCTCAACTTGATATATATTGCTAATAAATTTTTCCTTGTCTTTTTCCTTGCTATTGTCGTTAGTGCATTTTTCTTCATTTGTTAAATATTTAATTTTTTTGTTTTTTCATTTTCAAATCCTTTCTATAAGGCTAGCAACTCCTTATTTCCCCTGGGTTGTTCTATTTCCCCAAACTGTTCATCATCTGTGACAGTGCAGAAACTCTACAAAGGGACTTGGAAGATCAAATTCTCATTTTGACCCTCCTCAAACTGGCATATCTATGGGCAAGTCCCTTTCACTCCCTGATCTTTATCATCCTTGGTTGCCCAATGAAGAATTGGATTTACGAGTCACTGAGATACTTACCAACAGATCCTTCTTCCAGTTCTGCTTCATGGCCATCTGCAAAACCTTACGTTTTGTGAGTAAATACTTTTTGAAATAACATCTACTTCATAATTCTCCTACAGAAAGGAAGGATCCCCCATGGGCTGTCTTTGGAAGGTAAAAGGAAGAACTAACTTTTTCTTCATACTCTTAGACTTCTTTTATACTATCATTCAACATCGATTTATTTAGCTAGCAATTACTGAGACCTAATAGGTCAAGTTCTGTGATAGAAGCTAGCGATTCAAAGATGAGCAACTGAAGGACCCTACTGTTAGCTACACAGACAGTGTAAAGCAGGGAACACCCAGAAGGGAGCCTCCTTCCCCAGTCCACGTGCCAGCCTTAAGGAAATTCCCACAGCAGTGCCAATAGTGAAGTTAAGTCTTGAAAGCTGACTAGTGGGATGCTTAAGAGCCCAGACTACAATTAGATTGAAGATCAATGCTGGCTTAGATAATCACTAGGCATCTGACCTTGAACAAGTAACTTTACCTTTCTGTGCCTTACTTTTCCTCATCTGTAAATTGGGAATCACATTATTAAATTTACAGAATTATTAGGAAAAGTAAATGATATTTATTCATTTAGAACATAAAATGCATACCATATCCCAGGAAACTTGCTAGATTATAAAATTATTGTGGTGAGAAACACACACATGAATATATATATGTAAGTAATATAAATAACTCATAATTTACATATTATATAAAATGTACATTTGTATTCACATATAATTATATTTAAGTTGTACAGAGATATATTTTTGTATATATATATATATATATATGTAGATATATATAGATAGATGTAGATATAAATATATAGATATATATAAAAGTCCCAGGCACCATCTCACTGTCTAAGCACTAAGCAGTTTTTATGTATTAATTCATTGTACTAATCATAACCCCTGTGAGGCAAGAACTGTTATTAATCCTAATTCTAGAGAAAGAGGCAGGCACAGGAGGAGTTGGTGATCAGCTCAAGCTTCTAGAGCCTCAATTCTGACCAAGACCATCTGTCTCCACAACCTGTACCCTCAGTCCTGCATCCCCTGCCTTCAAGAGCACTCTGCCACCTCCACGTGTTTAGGGTTTCTTTAATATCTATCAGTAATACTTCCATAAAGTTCTTACAGAACTTTTAAAATTTGCTTTTATTTATTTTTAAAAAACTGTTACTAATTTTAGGAATACAAAATCTTTTGTTTTGAACTTCGTATCTGTCACCATTGTTAAATTCACTATTTCCGACAGTTTGTGGATTTGTTTAGTGTTCTCTGTGAAACAGTTTTTTTTTTCCTGACTAATGAAGGCTTTATTTCTTCCTTTCCAATATTTAAGTTTTTCATTGATTTTTTTGTCTCACCATATTTCAGTGGGTAGGAACTGCATAAACGTTGAGAAGAGGTTGAAATGGCAGTGTTCCCTATATCAAGGGGAGATTTTCTTTTCTTTTCTCTTTTCTTTTTTTTAAATAGAGAAGGACAGTGTGAGAGAAAGAGACAGAGAATCAATTTTTACTGAGTTTTTTTTTTCACATGGCCTTCGTTGCTCCGACACTTAGTTGTGTACGTGGGTGCTGGGGTTTGAACCCGCGTACTTGCGCATGCCGGGCAAGCGCCATAACTGCAGAGCCACTGCTCCAGCCCCAAGGAGAGATTTTAAACATTTCACTTAATATGTTTTTATAGATACTCATAAATTTAAATAATATCCCCTTTATTCATAATTGAAAATCTTCTATTTCCTAGTCTACTAAGAGGTTCCTTTTTAATCATTAGCATTGCTGCCTTTTTCTGTGCCTTTTGAGATCCTTATGTAGTTTTTATTTTCCCTTTATTCTGTTACTGCAATGATTGATTGAATTTTAAATGTTAAACAAACCTTATCAGCCCAATTTGTTATGTATATATTTTATATATGATTAGAGTTTTCGCCACAATTTTTGTTCATAAGAGAAATTGGCTTGCAATTTTTCTTTCTTGTAATATGTTTTATTATATATTGGTTTCAACGTTATGCTGGTCACTAAAACTCAGTTGAAACTATTTTCCATGTCTCTGTTTTTTTAAATAGACATATAGAAATGACATCAATTCTTTAACTATTTGAGCTCACCTGTAAAGCTATCTAGACAGAGTCTTGGGGTGGGGGGAATCATTGTAAATATGGACTAAATTTATTTAACAACTAAAATGTTTTTTATTTATTATTTATTTATTTTTGGTACTGGGGATCGAACCTAGGGGTGTTTAACCATTGAGACACATTCCCATTTTATATTAAAAATAATATAAAAATATTATTTTTATATTTTTTTTATTTTGAGACAGGGTCTCACTAACTTCCTAAGGGCCTCACTAAAATGCTCAGGCTGGCTTTGAACATGCCATAGCCCTGCCTTAGCCTTCCTAGTTGCTGGGATCATAGGAATGTGCTACCATGCTGGGCTGTTCTTCCACACTTTTAACCCTAAAGGTTCTGTCCTCATATTTAAGATGTATCTTTTAATAATAGGCTCTAGTTGAATATTCAGTTTGAAATGCATTGACTTTTATTAGAATATTTATTATGATTATATTTAATTCTATATTGTACTTACTGGTATATTTGGGTTAAAATCTATTCTCCTATTTATTTTCTCTTTGTCCTTTGAAGGTTTGTTCCTTTTTTTTCTTTTTATTGGCTTCCTTGACTTACAGTGTAATCTTTTGTTAGATCTATTTTCTCTTTATTAGTATGCTAAGAATGGATTATTTTATTTTTCTTTTTATAGTTGTTCCACAGATCACAACATAGTTCCTTACTTACCAGAGTCTTCTACAAATTAACTTTTATCGTTTAACAAGAAATTCAAGGACTTTAGAATATTTAATTCACCCCATCCTATTATTTTTGCTCCTGCCATTATGAACTTCAGTTCTACGTAAATGTTAAATGAATAAGTATTATTGTTTCTTCATAAGTCTGTATTCATGTAAGTCCCTCACATATATTTACCCTTTCCATTCGTTTTGCTTATTTTGCATTGCCATAGTCTTACTGGGATAATTTCCTTTTGTCTGAATAACTCAGCTTGCTTTAATTTTGGTAGGTCTACTGTCAATAAATAATCTCAATAGCTTTGTTTAAAAGTGTCTTAATTTCACCTATGCTTTAAAAGATATCCTCATTGTGATTATAATTCTACATTGCAATTATTCTTTTTCAACAGTATAAAAATTTTGTCCCTTGTTTTCTAGCTTCTATCCGTCAATTCTTATTACATTAAACAGCACAGTCAACACAATTCTAATGAAAGTTTCAACATGATTCTTTCATGGAAAGTAGCAAGCTGACCCCAAAATTTTTGTAGACTAACTACAACTACCTTGGATATAAAGAACAAAGTTGGTTGACTTGAATGATTTGATTTTAATACTTGCTGCAAAACTTCAGTATTTAACACAATTTACTTTTAGCTAAATAGATTGATATGTACATCAAGGTAACACAACAGAGAACACATACATAGATCAGCACATATGTGGACAATTGATTTCTGGCAAAAAATAACCAGATGGTTCAATGTGGAATGGGCATCAGCTCAACAAATGGTATAGGATTAACTAGACAGGAACAAAAAATAAATATCAGCTCTTACCGCTCCATCCATAAATACATTCTAAATGGACAACATGAATCAATGTAAAATGTAACATGATGAAGCCTCTAAAATAGTGTATAGGAGAAAATGCTTTTCAGTCTTAGTATTGGCAAAGCTTTCTTAAAGCACAAACAACATAAACCACAATAGAAAGAAATGATAAAGTAAACCTTACCGATATTTAAAAGTTTTGCTCTTCAAAATATTTTGTTAAGAAAGCCTACTATTTCATTGCTGCTGAGAACACAAAATGGTATGATCACTTTAGAAATCAGTATGACAGCTGTTTAAAAAATTTACACACAGAATTGAACTTAGCATAAAATTGAACTATTCTACTTCTAGGTGTTTACCCAAGGTGAAAAAGAAAACCTGTCCATAAATACTTGTATACAAAATATTCATATCAGTTTTATTAGCAATAGACAAAAGCCGAGGATGGTACAAATGTCTATCAACAGGTGAGTATGTAAACAGACATTGGTATAATCATGAAATGAAACTCTATTCAGCAGTAAAAAGGAATGAACTACTGGTATGTGCAATGATAAGAATAAATCTCAAAGTCACTATGTCAAAAAAGCATAGAAACACAAAGGTAAAAAAAGAGTACAAGCTCTATTCTTCCATCCATATAAAAATTATAGAAAGTCCAAACTAAACTACAGAAACAGAGAGCTGGTCAGTTTATAATTAGGGGTGGGGTAGAGAGAGTGTTGAATTACAAAGCATTATAAGCCACTTTCAGGAGTGATAAAATATTTGTAATCTTTATTGTGGTTTTAATGGAAAATACATAAATGTTGAAAATGATCTCATTGTATAAGGATGTACAAAGTAGTGTACTTCAATCATACAAGTTTTTTTAATCAGTCTTCAGTCTTATTGTTCCTTTCAAAAGTAATATGTCTTTTTTCCCTCTACTTTGAATATTTCTCTTCATCTTTAGCTTTTCAGTAGTTTGCAATGAAGTGAGCATGAAACATTTACTAAAATTCCTTGCCTTGATACTTCTTGAGGTTTATAATTTTCTTCAATTTCTGTGACTCAATATATTTTTTTTAAATTCTTAGTCATTCTTCAAATACTCTTTTTCCACAATCTTTCCCCCTCTCTTACTGGGTCTCTGTGCGTATGTAAGATGTTTTCTCTGTATTTCTTATTACATTATGCTCATTCCTGTTGTCCATATTTTCTGTCTGCATTTCTGATATTTCTTACTATCTCCTATTTCATTTTTCCTCTCTTCTTCTATTTCCAAGCTGATACTAAATCTAATCAATTAACTTCTTATTATCAATAATTATATTTTTTCACAGCAGACTTTCTATTTGATTCTTTTAACAGATTTATTTCTTTGATGAAATTTTCTATCTTTGATGTCTGGAAGGCTTTTATTTTCTGCAAGGTATTTATAACAAAATGCAAAATTTTTTTTAAGAGAGAGGGACAGTGAGAGAGACAGAGAAAGAGAGAAACAACTCCATTAAGTTTTTCACATGGCCTTAGTTGCTCCAACACTCAGTTGTGTACATGGTGCTGTGGATTGAACCCAGGTCCTCATGCTTGCCAGGCAAGAGCCGAAACCGCTAAGCCACAGCTCCAGCCCCCAAAATGCAATTCTTGAGTGACTTAAACAACAAACATTTATTTCTCTCAGGGAAGGAAACTGGGAAGTCCCAGGTGCTGGCAGCTTTAGTCTCAATGAGGCCCTCTTCATGAATTACAGTCACCTTCTCCTGTATCTTTATATGTTGGAAAGCAAAGCTCAGGCGCTTCTTTTTCTTCTTAAGGGGCACTACATCATGGGGGCACCACCCTCTTGACTTCATCTAGACCTAATACCACTTGAAGACCCACTTCCTGAAACCACCACCCTGAGGACTAAGGCTTCAAGGCTGTAGCATACAAATTTGGGGGAAAGAGAATATTCAGTTCTTAACAATGATGTTTGTATGTAATTTCATTAGAGTCAGAGAGCCTAAAGCATATGAAATAATTCAGTTATTGCATAAAAATTTGATTTTTGGTGTGTGTGTGTGTGTGTGAGTGTATTGCTGGAAATTGAACCCAGGGCCTTATGATTGCCTGGCAAGGACTTTACCACTGAGCTACATCCCCAGCCCTAAATATTTTAATAAGTACTATGCCCTGATATAACAAATATGTATATAGATAGATATAGATATAAATATATACAAGTGATGTAACCTCAGGAAATTTTGGGAATCCAAAATATCAATGTAAACCAAAACCTAGAATCTCAGCCTTTCCATCATATAATCATACAATCTCCAAATAAACCAATCCAACAAGATAGGATGTAGTATTTTTTCCAAATGAATGCTACAGAGAACATGTGATGATTGACCTGATGTGGACTTCTGATAAATTGAAAATGAGCTAAGCAAAGAAATAAAAAGTGCTCTTATATTAATTTTATTCCATTCAATAGATCCTTATCTGTTTCCCTGCCTTGCTATTGACCCTGTCCCTGTTATATTCCAGCCTTGCCCATCAAATCTGAAAACATGGCACTGGGACTTTCTTGCTTCCAACTTAAACTCCGGTTTCTCGGTATAAATTGCATTATTTTGAATAGCATCAGGTCCTTTTCTGACAATAGACATTATAGAAGAGAGGAGGAGCTAGGAGAAAGAACAGGGCAGAAAGAGAAAGTTGCAAAACCTCATTACTATCAAATTTGCTTCAGAGTAAATCAGGACATCTTCCTGCTGCCAATCAAGTCATTTCTTTTGTAAGTGGAGAGAGTTTGGAGGAAGGAGATGAGAGTGGAACACAGAGGATATGCCAGCAGATAAGAGAAATATGTGTGCCCAGAGGCCTCTGGTCACAGAAGTTAAAAACCTGGTATCCAAAAATACATCTTTTCCTGTGATTCAAAGTTATGTCTGCATCTAGTAATTTAAAATCAATGGATAGAGTATGTTACAAGTGGGTCATGTTCACACCTGCTTCTCATAGCCTTCAGAAAACCTGACTGACTTTCATCAAATCAGCATTTACCCATTTACTTTGATCCTGAAGCAGGTGAGTGTGTGATGTTTATGGACTTGGGTAAAACCTGTACACTTTAATTTATTCTGAATTATCTTTTGTAAATTAAATTGAGTCATATTTTCTATCTTGGCCCTGTTCTCCCCAACTTAGAGACATTTGAATGTTATGATGCCCTTTTGTTATAAAGCATTAACCATAAGTATTTCACTTTTTCAGTTGCTCTAAGTTGACTATTACAGACAGCGATTCTACTTAGAAACTGACTTTGAGAAGCCATGAGTGTCAGAAGCATTCACAAGTCTGACTGGGTACTTCTAGTTTTTGATGTGGTCCAGTTGGGCAGCACTCCATTCTATAGCTCTAGTGGAGTGGTATGTGTGTCATAGTTACTATCATAGCTATGAAGTCATACTGAGTACATTTTATACTCTACAGTCTGCCAACAGATTGATCTCTTCTAAAGAAATATCAGATTGTGTCCGGTCCAGTGAACTTTGCAGACATAATACCCCAAGGCACAATCTCTTTAAAAGGCTTTAAATATGAACACATTTACATTGTGGTTTATATCACTTAATGTTGTGTAGGAACATTAAGAGGAAATTTTTATCTTTCAATGACTAAGTACTCGGAATTCCCAAGGTATGTAAAAGGAATATATTGTTATGAGAGGTTTGCCTTCTGGGGAAACCCTAAGCAGGTTCCACACTTTCCTTACTGTACAAAAACTGCCACTGGTATCAGAAATAAAGGGGAAATTACCTGTGTGTTTGTGAAGCTGGAAGCAGAGATTTTCAGATATCTTAGTCCTCCTGAATATAATGCTTTGGGAGACTTTAAAAGAGGATGGGCACATGAAGGTGACATCCAGGAAAATCCATTTTGCCAAACATAAAAGTGTTCTGTGTATGCATCTGAAAGGAAATGGAAACCATATGTTTCTGATTCATTTACATGTAATCCATCAAAATATTATTTTGTAAGAGATATTTAATGTCCGAGAAACCAGCCAAGCCTTCTTATAAACATTTTTTTTCCAAAGGACCAGCTGCACTGAGGCAGCTGTGTAAGAAGTTATCCTTGAAAAATGGAACTTGTTTCAAAATCTCGAGCACATCTTAAACTTCCCCAGGGTAGTTTTGCATGACAGAAATTGTACGGGCTTTGGATTTTAACAGACTCAAATTTAAAAACCTCATTTACCTCTTATTAACCTTCATAAGAAATGTCTTTCTATATATTCATTTGTTTGTTTAGTATCTAATTTGTGCCAGGCAGAATATGTAATATTGAATTAGGAATACAATAGTGGTCAAGTTGAATAAACAGTATCCCTCTTCTCATTAATCTAGTTACTCAACTTATCTGAGCCCACATTTTCTTATTCTGAGAAATGGAGCTAGTAATGCTCCTCCCAAAAGATTTTCATCATTCACAAAGGAACACAATTCCTGGCATGCAAAATTTACTCAGTGAAAAAAGTCCTTTTCCATTTTCAGCCTTTTCCCATTTGAAGTCACTTTCCCGCTACAGTCTGCACGTAGTTACAAAAGGTCCCTGCTCCTCTAATGCCTGCAATGACCACAATTGTTGGAATGAGTCACATTTGTTTCTCTCATTATCTACAAGGTGAAAGGGCTCTTTTCTCTGAAATCCAAAGCATTATGCTTTAACAAGGATTAAATAAGCATTTGTAGGATAATGAAAAATGGACTTTGGAGTGGGGACAAACTCAACTTGGATTTGCCATTCATGACCTTTTAATTGCAGTCAAGATTTTGAGTTTTAGCCTATACCTCTGTAAAATGGGATCAAAATCATCCAATGTGCAGCACTGCTATGACAAATTAGGAAAATATATGGAAGGTGCCTAGTCCAAGAATGGCAGATCAGATACATTCCACAAATAGCAAATAAAAATGTTTCATACTTGATGTTCAAAAGCACAACAGAATGATCTTCTACATAAATCATAACCTGTTCAAAATATAAATTTGGGAGTTTGTTCCATTAAATAAACTCATCAAACTCTACCCACCGAACCATCTGAAGGGTCACTGAATCTCCTGAAGAAGTCCAAAGTTAAATCTCAATATCAAGAACACAGATACATATGTGGTTTGCTATTCCCCATTATTATTGCCATTTCATACATGATTAATCAACCACAGACAACTGGTTCACTAAATATATGCAGCCTCAAAATCCTTTTCTCAGCATTTTGTTCAGTCACTACAAATCATTCAGACCTGACAAGTAAGGAACCTCTATTTGCATCCCTCCTATAAAAGATCAAACAGTTTGCATGATCAACTTTTCTAAACTTTTGTGTCTATTCAGCAGACATTTATTTAGCATTTACTCTGTGCCTGCTGGACAACAAGTTATGGACATAAGCAAGCTATGACCCTTTCTATCACATGTACTGCAAAGCAGAATGATAATTATTAATCAGGGATACTAATTAAGACAGACAAGAAGACGGCTGCAGAATTGAAGGAAAAGAGGATTTGTTGTTGGCTTATTTGTTCATTCCTCTATCCAGTGTGCCTAGAAGAGAGCTGAGAAGTTATAAAATCATAAAATGCTAGAAATTTGCTAAACACCTATTTTGTGCTTCCCATGAGCACTTTCTGTGTTCATTTGATTTTTTTGTTTTGAAAATGATGCATGATAAATTAAAGAGTTAGGGACATCAAAAGGAGAATGGCACGTGTGCTAGATCTTGAAGGATAAGACACTCCACCAGAGAGAAGAAAGGAGAAATTCCAGGCAGAAGTGATCTGAGCAAATCCAAAGAAGTATGAAAGTATGATGCAGTTTGACAAAACTTCACGTTCTTGCAGGTTTGGAATATGTGCCTAGCCAGGGCACTTGCTAAGCTTGGACAGACAGATAAAAAGCAAAGCCCATGGCCAAGTGGAACAGAGAGCTGGGTCAAAGTAAGGTGGAGCAAGATGCCAAAGAGAGAAGCTGTTCCTCATTGTTTTTGGACTTTGCTCATGGTATTTTTCCCAGCAGTCATTGCTGCCTGCTTGATTATTAGCACCCGAGCATCTTGTTTGTTTCCACCAGACGGAAGTAATATACAATTATGCAAATCATCTTTACTCCAAGTAAGGAATCACAGTCCAGTCAATAATGTTGATGCATTATGAAAGGGCAGCTCCTCCTGGAAGAAATAACACGAAGAGCCGATCATAAGCAAACATTTTGAAGCCTGCAGAGGACTGGTCCCTGCAGCGCAATCTATTATCATATTTCCACATAATTAGTTTGTTTTCCACTTGAAATCAGAAAACGATTCGACATTGCCTTCCCTGCCTGGGGATGGAAGAGCAACCAGTGGAATTCTCCTGCGAAGGTTCATATGGTGAATAATTAGTGAGAATTAATCTGTGCAAATTAAAGTTTAGAATATTGTACCACTCATGAATAGTGCATGGGACAGTTGGGTGGAAGAAGAGAAGAGCCGCACTTCTGTGGCAGACAATCCTAGATGACTATTGGCAATCCATTTTTTAAATCAGTGCTGTGCAAGTCAGAGGGCTGAATGTGGCTCCAGGCTGTGGAGAAATGCTGTCCGATTTTTACAGACAGGATAAGGAATTATTCCAGAGATGCCTATAGCTGTTCCTGTTGTGGTAGTTTTTATTTGGAAGGGATGCCTTGCCATCTTGGGTTTTTCTCCATTCAACGCCCATGGCATTAACTATTTTAATCCTTGCAACTGCCTTCTGTCTTCAAATTTATTATCCCCATCTTACTGATGAGGACACAGGGTCTTGAATTGGCATAGTGATGGACTGGAATCACCAGATTCTAAGTGCAGACACTGAGACCAGAAGGCAAGTCTTTCTGATGGCAAAGCCAATAGCTTAAAGGTAAAAATTCCATCATGGATGGGAACCAAACTGATGGAGTTTTAACTTTAATCCTTCTAAGAATCAGCTTCCCCAACTAAAAAGCAGATCTGACAAAGTTATATGTTTTCTGGAGTTCTCTGAGGGTTACATGAAACAACACAACATAAATCCCTTGCACAGTATCCACATTTAGTAAAGATACACTAGATCATATTCATATCAAAATATTAATAAAATTGCTATCTCACAGATTGCTCTGACACTCAAAAACATAAGCATCTCATCAGGCCTTGAAAAAAAGCCCTCCAATGATTTTAGGAAAGTTATAACTCCTTTCTCCTACAGCTCCATAGTGGGGGCTTTCCCAAGCATCTGTACCTGAAAATAAATTTAAATGGAAAATTTGCAAATGATCAGGTTTAATGTCTTCAATCATCAAGCAGCTGAAAAATAGGACAGCAGGAACACACAGCAGGGGAGCATTTTTAGATGTAGAAGGCAAAGATATTTTTGTAGATTACAGAAAGGTTTTATTTTTCTAGGCTGCAGCACACTTGAGCAATAGTTGATTATGATTACTAGAACAATATGGTCACCAGAGCTGGAAATACACTAAGATTACAAGGCTGAGAGCACATTTTCAAAGAAATAATTTATTTTCTTTATTTTCCTCTGATTATAAATGTAAACCTTGTTATAAGAGAGAAAAGTATTCAAAAGTAAAAATAAAAGACTTACCATAGCCTTAAGAATCTTTCTTGTTAACATTTTTAATAATTGTATGTGTGTTTTTCAAGATTTTTGGAAGGGGACATATTCTTCCATAATGGTTGTTTTTCCATATCAGTAATTTAAACTTTTATTTTCACTAATGACCATAAAATGAACAGTTTTTTTCAACCCTTTTAAAAATGTAGGCATGTCTTTTTAAAGTAAAGCACAGTCAATATGCAGAATATTAATTGCTCTTAAAATAAGGAATTGTTTTCAGATTCAAAATCACCTTTTGTTTCTTTCTCAGAGAGAGTGGTTTCCAATCCAAATGCACATTTGCCTCTCAGGCATCTGCTGGATTTGGAAGAGGTTTCCAGATTGAGTTGAGAAATGGTCATACAGTTAAGCTGCAACTTCAATCTTGAAAATGAATGAATGGATCTGGTCCAGTCCTTTGGCTGGGACCCAGTCTTTAAAATCCAGCAGAACAATGAGGATATGGCTTCGCAGCCAGCTGGTATCAGACTTGGGCAGGGAGAGTGTCAAAATATTAGTGACTTTTTTACATTTGTCAAAGCTGAGGCCAATACAAAAAATGCAGACAGCTTGCAAATGTGGGTTGTGCACCAAAGGGTTTTGTGTGTGCGTGTGTGTGTGTTTTTTTTTTCAATCTTGCCCACCGGATGTCAACATTTCCTTGCTTTCTGAATATATCTACAGCAAATACAGAATGAAATATCTGTTACTTTGAACATGAAAGTGGCTATGGATTTATCACTAACGCATCAACCACTAATTTATTATACCAGGGCAATGTATTCAACTGGAATAAAGGGGCCATCAGCATTTCCATGGCAATCTCTCCTTTTCTTTCATCGGTTTGTAACTCATCTGCTTACTCACTTGTTCCTGAACCTGGCAGGCAAGGTCTCAGTGGGAGAATAAATATATTTATACAAAATGTTTAAGAAAGGCTGCCCACATTGAGTTAGAAAAATAAGCATATGCTAGTGCTGTCTGGCACTCTCTTTGCAATTTCTGTATCTCTCCAAATGAGAAAAAAAAGTCTGCAACAGAACATTTTTATTTTATTTTTAAAAGAAGCATTGCTGGCAGCCAATGTGCAATATGGGCTTGATGATTTTTTTTCCTCCTCTTTATCTTTTTCTTCGCCCTTTTCAAAGAAAACTCCGTAGGAAAACAAGCTCATTGCTTCCAGAATAAAATAAAACCAGTTATTAACATGTGTAGGTAACTGAGATGTCTCTTCCTCTACCTCTCTTCCACTTCTTTGGGATGAAGGTAGGCTGTCTGTGCACATGACAATCACATGCTCTACACACACGGGAAGAGGCAGCGTGGGGTCAGACACCTAGACTTATACTGGTTCCCTCTGTCACTTGTGAACTGTGTCATCTTAGATGCATAAACCTTGCTGAGCCAGTTCCTTCATTGGCAAAATACTAAATACATGTCCTGGGATTTTATTGAGTGTTAAATAGCCCTATGTCTGGCATCCAGTACTCATTTTAGGGGTATTTTCCCCTTTATATATTTTGTTACATAAAATGAGTGAAAAAAAAGACAAAACTCAAGAAGCTATTAACAATAAGAAAGAATAATAAATAATATTTCTATAATATTTGTAGTTTACAAAACACATCTTAGTCATTAGGTCAATCTAGCTTCAACCAATAAGTTAGTTATTATTATAATTATTCTCATTTTGCTGATGAGAAAGCTGAAGATTAAGTAACTTGCCTGGAGATAGAGCATTTTAAGTGACTGACCAGACCCAAGAGATGTGAGCAGAATGATAATGTTTGACCCTGTTGAACTTTTGCTGAGTCCTGTGCTCCTGAAAAGCAACAAAGATCAAGAAATCTGTCCCACCCAGCATATTCAAAGAACTAGCCATCTACTAAGAACCACCTTCCCCACATGACTTGCATGTGACTCATGGAGAACCCTTGCCACGACACATTTGCCGAATTCCCATTCTCTGTCTCAGGAATGATCAGCTGAACTGTCTCTTTACAGTGAGCAGTCTGGACAAAGTGCCCACCAACTAGACTTGTTCCAACTTCACATCTTTCCACAGGTCCCTGATCTTTGGCCCCCAACTTGCAACCCCACTTCTTAACGGCTCTTGCTGAGTGAGAGTAGGGGACATCAACAGTCCCATCAAATCCTCTCCACTGCCACTCATCCCTCCAGCCCACATGGGTCCTTTGTAGCCTTCTTTATTCCTCCCTGTCAAAGAAAAGCCCTTTCCTGCCTGCCCTCTTGCTACAGTAGGGCCTCTTTCCTTATCATAAGCTTTGTTGAATAAAATCTCTCCTTGCTTAAGTCCAGATTGGTTTTGTTATTCAATGTGTTTGTAATAATATTAATGATTGCTAACATATGTGTAGTGCTTTGAATTAATAAGCATTTTCACAAGGATCGTAACCTCTATTTGTATGGTGCTAAATGACGATGTTTTCTTTAAAAATTGTTTCTCCATTAATTATCTTTTTAAAATGATTCTTCATCATCCATAGGACAATTATGATCCCGTTTGAAAAATAAATCCACTGAGAAGCAGAAATACAGTGACTTTTCCAAAGCCAGGGAGCCTAGTAAATGAGAATAAAGTGGGCAATTCTAAACAAAAACACCAACCTGTCCCACTTACTTCATGAACATAAGCCTGGCTGGGTTTGGACAAGTTTGATAAAAGGTCTGTCTTTTAGAGAGTGGCAATAAGGCAGAAGCAATGATGGGAGTTTGAGCTGTAGGGATCTCTGCTTGCACACACCCCTTTCAAGACCAAATTTTGGTTACTACTTTTCTTTTCTTTCTTAGAGAAACTCCCCCAACTGTAAATCAAGTCCCACAAAACCAGGATCTACTTCTGAGAATAATGCAAATACATTGTGTTTTTACTCACTTGGTTATTGTCTCACAAAAATCCCTCTTTCAAGCCGTACAAGGATTTACACAAAGATCTTCTTTTTTCTTTTTTAATTAAGTCACTGCTTTCCAAAGTGTGCCTTGTATAATAGTAATTTTGTTAGATACTAACAAGTGATCCAGAATGGAGGCAGGGGGGCAGGCTGGTGGTCAAATTAAGGAGAATAAGTTTAAAAAGTGGATATTTTTAAATCCTCATGACTCCAGATACCTTCATATGTTAAGCCATATAATGAATCTTGAATTATTTTTGAATGGAACTTCTCTTTGTATTAATTTTCCTAAGAAGGTCTTTTAAAAATTCTGGATTAAGGAAGACGACTCCAAGGAACCTCTGTTTAAAAGGAAATATACAATGCGGGGCAATATAATAAGCAAATAGATCTTTTATACCTTAGAATAAGTCAGTTAAATGGGTGATTTAATTTTGTAGCAATGCAAAAGAATTGGGAAAAACCAATCTGGAGAAGCAGTCCCTGAGGAACCTGGGACCCAGCCAATGCCTTGGCGAGCAGTCCATGTGAGCTCCTGTGCACGGAAGCAGTTAGCCTTTAACAGGACACCAGGCCCAGCTGACACTGGGCTCTTGAGGGACAGAAGTCCTCCAAGAAGAAGAGTTGAAAGTTCAGAAGACACAGCTTCACCTGCTGGAAGGGTGAAATTAGTAAGTGTGGAACATTTTTTAGCTAAAATACTGCTATTTTAAAAATTCTTGGTGACTTCCTTATAAAGCCCCTACAGTTTGGGGAAAAGAGTGTTGGGTATAAAGTCTAACTGACAGGGTTTTATTAGACTCTTTTCCTCTTCCATCTGTAGATGTATGAAGTCAAACAAAGTTCTTTACCTTCCTGAGCCTCAGTTTCCCCAGTTTGAATGAGGAAACCACCACATGCATTCAGAAGAAGGTTGCAACTCAGGAAAAGAGGGGCCACCAGTAGAAGAGCAAGCTCAGACAGCAACACCTGGCAGAGAATACACTTGTTGGAGCTGAGCCAGGTGGAGATTCTATTACTTCTATTTTATAAAAGAGGAAAGAACAGTGGAGAGACATTGAATTCCTGGCTCAGTGTTACTCAGCCAGACAACAGAAGAGCAGAGGCTCAGAATACTGAATTTGGATACTGTCTTCTTGTCACATGTGTTTCTTTCTGTAAGTTTGCACTGGGTCCCTCCTAAAAAAAAATAGAAAAAGAAAAAAGTTGTGGAAAAACTAGAGGATGCCTGAGGCCGTGGTTTGGATCTCCTCAGAGAAAGGATCAAACCTGATTGTTCAGCATGGGAGGAACCTACAAGGCAAAGCTCAAGCTGCTTAGCACCTATGAAAGACAGCCATGGTCTGGCTTCTCCACAGGCCCAGCTGACCACTTCTTCACCTTGTCCTTGGAGTTCCAATGATGTTAAACTTAAGCTTCTCAGAATGTATTTGCCTTTCTACACTTCTCTGGATTTGTCATACTGCATAAACCTTCCTTTCTCACCACAATCACCTCACCTACCATTTTTTGGCATCATAATTGTTACTCTTCCTTTATGACTCCATTTAGCTGATGCCCCCTGCAAACTTTCTCAAAGGCTTCTTAGCCAAGTTCAAGGAATTCCTTCTCTGAACTATCAAACGCTAAACAAAGAAATTGCAGAAGACCTGAGTAGATGGAAAAACATTCCACGCTCATGGTTAGGCAGAATTAATATAATCAAAATGGCCATTCTACCCAAAGCCCTATACAGAGTTAATGCAATCAATCCCCATCAAGATACCAATGGCATTCTTCACAGACATAGAAAAAGCAATTCTCAAGTTCGTATGGAATAACAGGAGACCCAGACTAGCCAAAACATTACTCTATAGGAAGGAAGAAGTAGAGGGTATCTCAATGCTGACCTGAAATTATACTACAGGGCCATAGTAACAAAAACGGCATGGTATTGGTATCAAATCAGAACTGAAGACCAATGGAATAAGATAGAAGATTCTGAGATGAAACCCCATATCTTTAACTATTTGATATTTGATAAAGGGGGCAAAAACATAATGTGGAAGAAAGATAGCCTGTTCAACAAATGGTGCTGGACAAATTGGACAGCCATGTGTAGACAACTGAAGCTGGAGCCTTACCTTTCACCCTACACAAAAATTAAATCAAAATGGTTCAAAGATCTGGATATTAAGCCAGCAACTTTAAATTTACTTGAAAAAAAAGTAGGATCAACACTACTGGACATAGGGGTCAGCAGCATCTTCCTTAACAAATCTCCCATGGCACAAGCAGTAAAGTCAAAAATAAATGAATGGGATGCAATTAAACTAAAAAGATTCTTGCACAGCTAAAGAATTAGTCAAGAGTTTCAAGAGAGACCAAACAGAATGGGAGAAAATCTCTGCCAGCTACACCTCGGACTCAGGGATAATTTCCAGAATATACAAAGAACTAAAAAAAAACTGGACAACAAAATCACAAATAATCCAACAAATGGGCTACAGATCTAAAAAGAAACTTCTCACCAGAGGAAGTCCAGAAAGCCTGTAAATAAATGAGAAGATTCTCTACATCATTAGCAATAAGAGAAATGCAAAACTTCAATGAGATACCACCTCACTCCTGTAAGAGTGGCAAAAATGAAGAATATGAACAACAACAGATGCTGGAGAGGCTGTGGGAAAAGAGGAACACTGTCACATTGCTGGGGGGACTGCAAACTGGTTCAGCTACTCTGGAAAGCAGTGTGGAGAATCCTCAAAAATTTAGGGCTGGAACCGCCTTATGACCCAACTATCTCACTTCTGGGTTTTTTCCCAAAAGAGTTAGAATCAGCATACTATATAGATACAGCTTCAACAATGTTTATAGCAGCTCAATTTACTATAGCTAGACAATGGAACAATCCCAGATGCCCCTCACTGGACGAGTGGATTGAAAAACTTTGGTACATATACAGAATGGAATACTACTCGGCCATTAGAGAAAACGATATTATGGCTTTTGATATTACAGCTTTTCCAAATGGATAGAGATGGAAAAAATTATGCTAAGTGAAGTATCCTAATCTCAGAGACTCATGGGCTGAATGTTGTCTCTAATTTGTGGAAGCTAGAATACAACTGAAAACAGTATGTCAGATGGCTAAGCTAGTAACAACTTCAAAATGTATGAATTTTTACACAAACAGGAGGAACCCTGTCTAGGATACCTGGAGATGTAGGGAGGAGGGCAAGAAGGAGGAAGAGATTAGGAAGGTTATCTTGCAGAATGGAAGGAGGGAATATGGAAGAATCATCTCAGAAGGAGATCTCTGACCTCCATGAGATGTCCATTTAACATAGGGGTTGGTTTGGGGGAATCATAAAACCATGGGGAACCCAAAGGGGGAAATCATGACATGGCATCAGACTTGGCTAAATATGTAAATATACATTTGTTCTTGATTGTTTGATAATGATTTCCCCTCGATTGTAAGTCCATATTCAACTAATAAAAAAAGGAACTCCTTCTCTGTATACATAGCAACCTGCTCAAATCTCAACCATAGTACTAATCACACTAAAGCATAGGTTTAGATTTATACATCTCATGATACATAACTGTTTCTTATGGAAATTTTGTTGCAAGAAATAAAAACCTACTCAAATTCTTTTAAGGTCCCATTGAAACAAAAAACAAAATGAACAATCAGGACTTAGGAAGGTTAGGAGTGAAGGTTTTCCATACAGTAGAGAAACAGGAATTCAGGGTCATCTGTGTTATAACATTTTCACAACTCAGGGGCTGACTTCCCTAGTCTTTGTCCTTTTAACTCAATTTTTTGAGAAACAGAAGCTGACCGTACAAGCTCAGATGTCTACCAGTAGATCAACAGCTGTGTCCAGGAGAGGTAACAGAAGGAAATTAACATGGACACTGGACCATCCCTTCAACAAGGATGTGAGGCTCTTCCAAGAAGAAGTGCACAGGCTGGACAGAGATGCTGATCATATAAATTAAAGATCAAGAGCTCCAGAGCAGAAATAGTATCCAAACCATCTCTATAACCCAATGGCTGGCAAGCAAGAGAACACTGCAGGCAGACTATAAATATAAATAATGAGTGATGACTTTTACCATTTAGAAAGCCAGTGTCACTCCTTAAGTCCAGCCCCACCTCTCTCCAAATAGATGAGACCTTGAGTTACCAGAGATTAATTTCATTTGGCTATCAGGCAGGAGTGCTCACTCGGCAATTTTTAAATGCAAATCCAATTGTGGATTGCTCACAAAGTAATTTTGCCTTATTTTCTTCTCTTTTTTGAAAGAATTGACTAGGATGCAATTCTCAAGGATAATGACCACAACCAGTTATATTAAAATGTCAGATATAAAGTAGAAGTAATTATCTACCCTTCAAGAAAATCTTGATGTATGGAGCCAAAAAACCATTATATAGTCCATTCATCAACATTTATTCAATACTCACTGTGTACACAATATTGTAGTAAATGCATTGGAAGCTTTCAATGGAAGGTGAAGACCAGCTCCTGCTCTTAGGAAGTATAGAAAGTTGGCTAGAATAAATTGTTTGTGACCAGGGAACAGAGTATAGTTAACAAATTCACACTGTACTCACACAGTATACTTTGTTAAATGTTTGAAAGAATAGAAAGATCTATCCTGAAGAAGAAACAGTTAAGGAGAAAAGCAGTAGATATTCATTTTAAAAAGACACTTATTAGACAATAATTATGCCCTACACATTGTTCTAGGCAATTGAGGCTTTTGTGTGTGTGTTGTGTTCTATTGCAGATAAACAAAAAAAAAAAAAAACCCAGCAATTTCATGCAATTGTAAGAAATATGTGGGGAATAGAACAAAGATGATGCAATAAAAATATTTAAGTACTTTAGTTTCTTTAGATGGGTAGTCAGAGAAGGAGTCTTTGAGTTGAATCCTGCATGGTAAGGAGGAACTGGCCATGAAGATGTTTCCAGGCTCAAGGAACACTAAGTGCAGAGTCTGTTGAAAGGAGCAAACTGTTTCCAAGAAAAGAAAGAAGACACATGCAGAGAAAATGAATCACTAAGCAGAAATATCACAGTGACGGGTAATAGCCAGAAGATGTCAAGTTTGCAGAAATAATAAGAAATTCACATTGCTTTTGAAATGTGGTGGAACATCATTGGAGGGCTCTAAGTAATAAGGTGTCTTGACATGAATTTAGGAAGATCACTGTGACTGTTTTGGAGAGAATACAGTAAGGATTGTAGGAGTTTAAAAATTCAAGCAGGAAGATCTGAATATGTTCTAATAGTCCAGTGGATGACCTAGTGTAATAGTGAAGATGATAGGGAGAGGTAGACAGAATCTAGATATAATTTAGATTCGCAGATGGATAGGACAGGAGGGATGGAGGAGAAATGAATCATGGAAACACTTTGGAATTTGAACTTAAATGCAGAGGTGCCTTTGACTGTAATGCAAATGACTTTGTTGTGGCTCTCCAAAATTAATGTTGGTAGGACTGGCTCACCAGTTACAGCACTTGCCTGGCATGCGCAAGTACATGAGTTCAAGCCCCAGCACCACGTACACAATGAAGTCTCAGAGCAACGAAAGCCATGTGAAAAGCTAAATAAAAATTGATTCTCTCTGTCTCTCTCTCTCTCTCACCGTCCCCTCTTTCTTTAAAAAAAAAATTAATGTTGGTGGAGGTGGAGTTTGAGATGCCTAGTGGAAATACTGAGTACACAAGTAACAAAATATGCCTTTGAGCTGAACCAGTAGCTCAAAGAAAGTTCTAGTCATCTATATGTATATGTTCAAATGCATATATATGTATGTATGTTTATATATACATGTATGTATATATGTAGGGTAATAATAGCTATCAGCAAATGCTTGAAACAAGAGGATATAGGTCTATCTGTAGGTGTTTGTAGAGCTTGACTGCTTAATAAAGCATTTTGGAAATACAGATGACCTGATTATTTTCCAAGCACTTTTTATTTACTAGGTTTGGGATTTCTATTCATGGTTCAATAATTTTGCATGTGTGTGTGTGTGTGTGTGTGTGTGTGTGTGTATGTGTGCGTGTTTAATCTCCCCAGGTGATTTTCAGATTGAGAATCATTGGCTTACAGGGCAGATCAGGACAATTAAATAAATTTAATATCCTCTGGTGCTCTGTTGAGGATTGGAGGAGCTATTTTGGAATCCCTGTGTTAACAGTGGAGGCCTTGAACTGAAACACATGTGCATAAAATTTCTTGGTCTTAGTTTTCCAAACACTATTTTGGTTATGACTCTTTAATTTACCATATAGCATACATGATCACCCCATGATAGCCTTTAATGCTTTTGTATATCTTTTCTACAGGTGAAGTGATGGATTGCTGCAAGAGTTCTAAAGCAGGTTCAGCCAACTTTTCTAAAGGGTCAGGGGAAAAAGTATTTTAGGCTTTATTGGATATTTGATCTCTGTCACATCTACTCAACTCTGCACTTTTAGTGGGAAAAAATACCCATAGGTTATAGGTAAATTAATTAGTATGGATGTATTCCTGTAAACCTTTATTTAACAATTCAGGCATGGAAGAGGATTTGGCTTGCAAACCATAGGTTTCCAATCCCTGATCTAATATTCCATAATGGGTGTGGTGAAAATGTCTAGTGGTTACTCTTGTGTGCAGATGATCTCAAAAGCCTGGTTCTATCTGAATATTTCAATATGCTTGACAAGTGCTACATTTCATAAAATTTTGACAGCATATAATAAGAAGGTACCATTAGGTAGGCAGCTTCAAGTTGAGGACAAAATTTGCATCATTTCTCTTGGCAGTACTCTTGTTACACATTATGGGCTGTGAAGTACCATTGTGATAGAAGAACATATGAAATTGGGAGGTTATGTACTCCTTAAATGTACTCTCTTTAAATGGCTCAGCCAAGTTACTTACCTTCTTTAATTCCAAGTTCTTCTTTTATAAAGTGGGGATACTAGCAGATATATCTTTTTGATTTATTGTGATGACCAAATGATATAAAAAGTTAAACACAGAACACTCTAAAGCCATAATTAGAAGTAGATATTAATGTATGTTTAAGTATATATAAGAACTGTTGGTACATGAATAAATACAGAATAATATAGACAAGCGTGAATGTTGAACTCTTGGTTGCTGGATGTGTTCAAGTGGAGATTGGGTAGTCTTTATTGATAAAAGGAAGACATTGACCCAGAAAATGATCTGAGATTTTATTTTATTTTTTTTTTTCAAACTAAAGCAGAGTCAGGATACTTAGGTACTATTTGATACTTTCAATTAAATGTTCCTTTAAGGGCTAGGTTGAATATTTTGTGTCTTGTGGAGGCAACATGCTAAATTAAGGATCAGAGACTTTGAAACCACCCAGGCATGGACTGACTTCCCAGCTCTGCGTTTTGTTGCTTGTGCTGCTGCTTTGCCTCTCATTTATTTAAAATGGATCATAATCCCTAAAAGGGTTAAATTATGTTCTATATAGACATAGACATAGGAGTAGATATAGGTAAAGATGATACAGATATAGATACATAAAGCAACTAGCACATAGCAGCTGTTACTTCCCTTCTCAACATTCTATCTTTATTCTGAATATCCCTTTCCATTCCACATGTCACCCCAAATAATGTCCCCACCTTAAAAATCCTCCCACTTTCTTCATCAATAGCAAAATATGAAAGTTTCTCTCAAGTGTTCGCTGACATTAGCCAGGCATCTGAACTATCCAATGTGACATACAAAAAACTTTAATGTGTAGACATGGTAATCAGAAGGGAAATGTCAAATCTGCATACATTTCAAGTGACCCAACAATATTTACCTTAGAGCTAAGTCTCCTATTTTTCTGACAATTGCCTCATTGAGGAAGGGACTCACGCACCATACCCAGCCTGGTTCGTAGGAGAAGTTTACCTCAGACTGGTTTGAAAGCATCAAAAAGATGAATGTCACTGCCTTGCAGTTAGTAACAGGGCTAATTTGATGTGACAAATGATGTTGATTTTGAAAGGGTCACTAACCATTAGAGCTGCTGAGGACAAAGAGTGCCTTGAAGCTGGATAAAAACTGAATATTTAAACAGTTTGTTATGCAAATTCACCTCCTACCTGTCACAAGTGCAGAAAGTCTAGGGTTATAGGGCTGGTGCTGAGGCCAAACCCAGGACTGATGGCTGCCTGGCACAGGCCCTGCTCCAGCACAGATGGTGGTGCTCAACCCTACAGCCCCTGCGCTCCTTCATTCAGGTGGAGGTTGGGTGAGCCCAGTTCCACAAGAAGCTCAGAGACTCCACTTTTCATCTCTCATGTACCCTTCTCCAAGGCCATCAAAGAATGAAGCATGAACTGAGGTCCAAACGAACAAGCTTCCCCCGAACACCACCTCCCAAATCAGCAAATACCCTCTAAGGGCACAGAAAGGAAATAAATGGACCTTCTTGAAGGCTAAAATAACATCTTCAAGGAACATCAGCATTTCCAAGCAGTAGTGCCTCCTTCTCACCCCTTGTATTTATGGAGAAGTCTTTTTCTCTGTAACTACTCACTCTCCATTTTAATTAGACTGCGTATAGTTAGTAGTAGTAGCATTTTGGCTTGATCACTTTTTTAAATCAAATGTATCCTTAAGGACATTGGTTTCCTCACGTATGTTCCCACACCATGACTGCCTGTCTTAATGCAGTTTTTGCTGCTATAACAAAATGCCAGAGTGGGAATTTTCTTATTAAAAAATTACTTTGGCTTATGGTTCTGATGACTGGTAAGTCCCGGAGCATGGCGCCAGCATCTGGTGAGGGCCTTGTGCAATACCATCCCCTGGAGGAAAGTGGAGGCAAGAAATCAGGTGTCAGAGTGCAAGAGGGGGCCAACTCGCCTCCTTTATCGCTATTCCGTTCTTACAGTAAGGTTTTAATGCATTCATGAGTGCAGTATCCAATCACCTCTTGAGGTCCCACCTCATTGCTGCTTGGGGATTAACTTTCCAATACATCAGATTTGAGGGCAGAGGGCACACATTCAAAATATACTATTGCCCCTTAGTGTTTGCTCCCGGGGAAGTCTGTCGTCTGGGGTGCACTATAGTCCCCTTTCTTGCCCCTAAACTGTACTGCGAAAACAGTGTTCTACCTCTCTTTTGTTTTGTTTTGGTTTCTTCAAATATTGCCACACACATGTAAAGGCTTGACCCTGACTAGTACATGTTCTGGCTGGAGTCTGAATCGAGGTAGCTTTCCTCACGTTAGGGAGAAGATTGAGAATTAAATATTCTTGTACAATGTCATCAAACATCCCAATATCCAAAGACGTGCAGCAGTAACTCGCGTTAATCTCTCGTCCACTATTGCGGCCTTGTGAGCCATGGTGAGGAATTTGGCAGCACTCTGAGTGAGACAGGAAGCTGTTGGAGAGTAATGAACAGTTTCTTATTTTACAACTTGTAGACAACAATATGCCCTCAGAGGGCCATTGTAAAATAATATATATAAAGCACATAGTTTAAGTCCTGTTACATAATCAGTACATAATAAATGTTAGCTGCGGCTATTATGAACTTTAAAATCAGAGCCTCCTTACCTTGGCCTTTCCATTAGATTTCATTTCATTTCTTTTTTTGGAAGGGAGGGTACATAATAAATTGAAAGGATGCCCTTGCTCTTGCAAGACTGATATATACTTCTAAATAGTCTAACAAAAATCTAACAGTTCCAGACGACACATGCTTTTAGCATCTGAACAGAAGCCAGATTTCTTGTTTTTAATATCTCCATGCTGAGAGCTAAAAGAACATTTTGAGACAGAAGGGAAGTTAAAGTAGAATCTGATTGGCCTTTGCACATTCATTCAATCAACAAATGCATACAAAATTCACCTACAAAGAACAATGGTCTTGAACTCCAAAGTCCTGTGTGAATGTCAGCTCTGTGGTTTATTTAATATGTGACTATGAATTTGTCTTGATTTCTCCAAGTCTGTTTCCTTATCTTCCAAAAAGGAATACTTCTGTTTTAGAAACAAAAGACACATTGTTGCAGGGATTACAAAGATAAAAGAATATTATAGTATCTTTCTATGTGAATGATCATAGAATAATAAAATCTCATAATAATAATTTTTAAAATGTGCCCATTATGTGGGCATCCATAGTACTAAATGAACTCATTGCTAAATAGAAATGATTTGGTTCAAAATTCTACCATCCTGGAAACTAATTTTTCGCCATTGAGCACCTATTAGTTAACTTCCCCTGCCAGCTTTTATGAAGAATAAACACCTAAATAATGTCCAACTCAGGATCCAGAACATTGCCTTCCCCAGCAAAATGTTCTGCATTACATGAAATGGAAACCTCAGGGGACGTCCTCAGTTCTTAGAATAAGTATATAAACCATCCCTTAAGACTACATCTCACTTGATTTCATTGTTGCTAATCCTTATAATAATTCTATAAAATAAATGTTAATGTCTATTTTTCTGATGAGGCACCCTAAGGTAAATTCAATTTTCCAATGTTTTCCAGTCATTAAGGGGCAAAGATGAGTTCACATTTCGTGTAATTGTGACAAAGCTCTGTCTAGAACCGACTCTGAGTCAGATACCATCCTAGATGTTGGGTTTAAAGCAGTGGACATGAAATCCCTGACCCTTTGGACTTTGTTTAAGACCCAAACCTAAATCTGGCCCCCTCCAAAAGCTCTATCTCCCCACCAAACCCACCACATCATTGCATTGGTCCTTTCTGGGGCTGTGCACCTGACAGCAGTTCAGCAAGTCATGGTGCTCCCATGCCATTTCCACTCCCTTTGTGATTTAATCAGGACGCTTGCTTAAATTAAAATATGTCTTAGTCATGCAGATGATCTCTCCCCCAACATTTATTTTTCCATGGGGCTGTCAGTTTTGCAAACTGGCTTGATTTACACAGTTATTTTGTCCAGAAATAAATTGAATTAACAATTTAAAATGCAGAACAGAAAAGGCTGCCAGTGTGCTAATAGTTCCATTTCTCTGATTAACAGGGCTTTCTCCAAGACAGATAAAGGACAGAGCCCTCTTCAGCCTAAAATTTATTTTGACAATGGTCTCAGAAGAGGTAGATTCTAGAACACTGCAGTGTCTGAGGAAGAGACATCCACCTAGGTCCCATGCCAGACTAGTCTTCAAAACCATTACTTTGCACATGAACTTTGGGCATAAGCCTTTATGTTTTGCTATCCCACAAAATAAAAATCCCAAATCCTTAAGAATGTCACAATCACAATTTTTTCTCTAATTTCTCCAATGTCCCCTCTCCCTGTCAAGTCCCTCAGAAGTAACAGGTTGGAGGTCCAGGCCCCACTCTGCCACATAGAAGGGGCACCCTTAGCCAAGTCGCTGCTCCTCTCAGTTGTTGTTCCATGCTTGCCTATTCTCTAAAAGGAGAGAATGGGATTGTCCTCTCCTCCTCTGTGATGGAAGGGAGTCTCCCATGTGGCAGATTCTGTCAGCTGCACAGCATAGTGCATAAACCAACTCCTGCATCTCAACCACACCACAGTGCTCTGCTCTTCCCCCACACAGCCATGCTCGCTTCTCTTGTGAGGCCTTTCTCCTTTCTGTAAGACATATGCTCCCTCTTCCTAGTCTATGTTCATATGCCCTGGCTTTTCTTCAGGATGCAGCTCAACCTTGACCTTAAAGGAAGTTGGTTGTCCTCAAGAATCTCCTCCACTTTCCACTTGGCTTTGCCTGAATTTATGTCATTCTTCAGTGTCCCTGCAACCAGCTTGTAAGGCCCCATGGGGGAGTATCTTCATCTAATTTGTGCTGCTATTACAGAATACCTGTTGTGGTTTACATATGAGGTGTCCCCCAGAAGTTCATGTGTGAGACAATACAGGAACATTCAGAGGTGGAATGACTTGGCAATGGGAGCCTTAACCTAATCAGTGCATTGACCCACTTGAATGATTAACAGGGTGGGGACTGTGGGTAGAGGAGGTGGGCACTGTGGGTGTGCCCTTGGAGTTTTGTAGCGCTCTCTCTGCTTCCTGGTGGCCATGTCCTGAGCTGTTTTCTTCTTCTCCCACGATGTTCTTTTCTAACCCTCCTTAGGCCCAGAGCAATGGAGCCGGCCATCTGTGAACTGAGAACTCTGAATACATGAACACCAAATAAACTTTTTCTCCTCTAAAATTGTTCTTATTGGGTCTTTTGGTTGCAGTGGTGAAAAAAGCTGATTCAATAGGCTGGGAGTGTGGCCTAGAGGTAGAGTGCTTGCCTTGCATGCAGAAGGCCCTGGGTTCAATCCCAGCACAAAACAAAAACAAACAACAAAAAAAAAGCTGACTGAAACAATACCCAAGACTGAGCTGGTTACGAATTTACTCCCCAAAGTTCCAAACACTAGGAGATCCAAGATCAGGGTGCTGGCAACTGATCAGGGCCTTCTGGCTGTGTTTTCACATGGCACCAGGCAGAGGGCAGGAGAGAGCAAGCCCACTCCCACAAGCCCTTTTCATAGCAACATAAATGTGTTCATGAGGAGTCCTCCTACGACTCCTCCCCAAAGGCCCCATTGCCAGCACTGTTGCCATGGGAGCTAAGTTTCCAGCACATGTGGGTACACTTCAGATCACAGCAGGGGGGAAATGCATTCACACTAGCCCGCGTAGGTATAAAACATAAGGTTGCAATTCAGCTACGTTTATTAATGCCTACTGTGTAACTGCCGGGTCCTCCCACTTGATGTACCACATAAGGTAGTTATCAATATTGTCCCATTCTACACACAGGGAAACGGAGGTTCAGAGACTTCAACGTTTTATGTTTCACGTCTCATGAGCAGTAAATGGCAGAGCTGAAAACTGATTCCAGGACAGATTTCAAAGCCCATGTTCTTTCCACCAAATTATGTCGACTCCTTTATCAAGTGTTGGTGGATGACTATCCTAATTGTATGATGGTAGGTAACTGGGGCATCAAATGGGGTCTCCAGTAGCTCAGAGCACTAACCATCTGGCCCTGATTATAATTGCCCATACGGATTCATATCTGACTGTTCATTCTATAAAATGTATGTTTCTCTGACTTTTATCTTTACATAGCTAAACACATAAAAGCAAGGGAAATAATATGGAATAAAATGTATAATTCAAAATTAAATGTCCTTATTATAAGTATAGTTTTAGTTACTTTTGCCCCCTTTGCCCCTATTTCCTCATGAAAAAGATGAGACTCATTACTAATTTCACAGGGATGTTATCTACCTTGGTGATTGTTATAATGATCATGATATATGTGCAGTAATGATGCCCAGTAAATGCTAGTTAATTCTAATTTAGTGCTTCTTTAAACATCAGGTGAATACTCTTTATAAAATCTCTGCTTAGAGAATATCCTAGGCACTGTAAGAGGATGCAGAAATTTGTATAGTGACAAAAATGGTTAAAACTACTTACAAAAAGCAAGCTCTTCAAAGAAATATTTAAATATTTTGAAACTCTGCATTCTAGGCAGCTATCACTAGAGAATTTCTAGCTTAAGTTTACATATATTCTTGAAGGCTGAAGAGGTCATTCTTCAATAGTTGGTGTCACATTTACTTAATAACACTACAGAGTATACTTCCCACAATACACCTGTGTGCTACTGGCAGAAAGGAGTGATAGAGTCAGGGTAAAATGAAGTCACAAAAATAAGTGATGTTTTCTGTCATCAAAATAACTCATGCTCTGATGGTGAGTATCACAACATATCTAGAAACATGAGGAACCCAATGAAATTGGAGGAAAAGAAGCTTTCCAATTATAGACACCATCTGAGACCAGTACCAGGAAGAAATATTTCCATTACAACATGTGGGTGAATTGTTATGAATTATTATACAATATTTTATTTATCTGCTAATGTTTTTTGCACAGGGATTAAACCCAGAGGTGCTTAACCACTAAGCCACATCCCCAGTCATTTTTTTTTTCAAGACAGGGTCTCACTAAGTTGCTGAAGCTGGCTTTGAACTTGTGGCCCTCCTGCCTCAGCTTCCCAAATCACTGGGATTACAAACATATGCCACTATGCCCAGTTAATCTGCCTAAATTTTTAAAAGCACAAAAACTATTTTTAAAAAGGAAGAAATATCAAATTCCAATATGTAAAACTGACAAGAGCAAAGGAAATACAGCTTAACTGGGATGCAAAGACCAGACTTCCCTACTTGACTTCTTTATTAGCCTGCAATGGTTGTCATAACCTGATTTCCCAGAATAGGTGGCTTAAACAATAGAAATTTTCTAAAAATTGGAAGTCCAAAAGCAAGGTTCCAGCTCATTGGTTTCTAGTATGGTCCCTCTCCTTGGCCTCCAGGTGATCATGTTCTCACTGTATCTTCACATGGTCTTTCCTCTTTTGAGGGCCCCCTCTTTTGGTCCTCTTTCTCTTTTCAAAAGGTCATTAATCCTATGAGATTAGCACCCCAAACTTATGATCTAATTTAACCTTAATTACCTCCTTAGTGTTCCTATATCCAAGTGGAGCTGCATTTAAAGTTAGGGCCTTAACATTTGAATAGCAGGCTCAGTTCAATTCATAACAACCTTCTCCTTTCCCCTCATGTGATCTATACAGCATTTCTAGAGACTCCAACAATCCACAGATTCTCCAGGAATTCACAGGTAAAATAAATAGGAAATTCGTACTGGTCCACATTATCAGTAATAATTTTCCCAATCATGACCCAGTTGCTGCAGGAAATTAATGCAGTGGGTATGTGTGAGATTAATCAAAGGAGGAAGAAAGAATTAGGAGAAATATTTAGGACCCTAATAGATAATATGATGTGAGAGCCAGAACATCAAGAAGAAGCAAAGTGTCAGTAGAACCATAACACTGTGAATTTTAACACTGACATTTTCCACCTATTCATTACAGACCTCAAAGGTCCTTAGCACAAAGCAATTTATGATTTTGGTGAGGCATCAACTTAAATCATGTTCTTTATAAGACCGATGTTTAGAACTGAGTCCCTCAGTCTACTAATTAGACCTAACTAAACGCTTAGTAACCACATTTCAACAAATGCACTCCTCTTCCTCACAAACAGAGCAAGTAGAATTAGTAGATAAATCTTGACACAGGAACTATGAAAAGCAAAAAACACAGTGACCCTGCCCTGATGGGTTCCAGGTCAGGGGATAATAACAGACTAAATGAATATCTTCCAATCACAGTCAGCTTCACTCAAAGGCAAAAGAGCTGCCTGCTGCCCCGGGATGATTCAAGAGGCTCCAAAATGCCCCATTTTTAAAATATTTCTCCTAATAGCCTGTGTGAAAATACCACATTACACCCCTTGATGTAAGTTTTTGTTTTATGTTCTATTGTGTGCTTTAGCAACCCAGGTTGATTTGGGCTACACATTTTAATGATAGCTATATCAGAGTTAAAATTATTAAGATAAATTGCTTGTCTCTCCAACAAACCCAAAAGTTTAAGACACTTTCCTTGCTGTCTTCTCAGGGTTCTGAAGTTCTGATTTAATCAAAGGATCCACCAGGATGAATCCTCAGTTATACAGAGGGAGAAGTCCTTGCATTAGTCCTTGGTCCAGAGGCTTTGTATCTTTTCCGTGGTGCATTTCAGCACCGGGCAACAGTGTTCACCAAACACCTTCAGAACAAAAGTGGAGTGCCACGCTTATCTTCCTGGGTTCCTATTTTCATGCTATTTTGGCCCCCTTCTTTTATTGCTATCTAATCAGCTTATTTTAACAGACTCAGGTAAAATCTAGAATTTCTAGTGGTTTTTAGCAGAAGGGTCATTTAGGTTATCTAATCTGCTGCATAACTGAAAATGGACTTTTTCACCTCCGTTCTCTTTTAAAAATTTGTTTAAACACCACACCTCTCAATGGCCTCTCCCCAGTTTTTCTATGGTGTTTACTCAATCATTCATACAGCAACAATTTACAGGTTGAATATCCCTTGCCTGAAATGACTGAGATAAGAAGAATTTCAGATTTCAGATAATTTTTCAGATTTTGGCATATTTACATATATGTAATGAGATATCTTGGAGTTCCTGCCCATGTCTAAACTCAATATCCAATTGTATTTCATATGCAATTTATACACATAGGTTGAAGGCAATTTCATATATTTTAGTGCCCAGGCATTTTTGCCTAGGACTTTCAAGTAAGTAAGGTCATACATGACATTTACCACTTGTGGTATCATGTCATTGCTCAAAAATTTCTGATTTTGGAGCATTTCTGATTTTGGATTTTTAAATTGAATATGTTTAACCTATATTAACTTCCAACCAAGAACCAAGCTTATTTTTAGGTCTTGGATAAATGTAAGTAAATGCAAAAGAAATCCTTATCTTCATAGGCTGATAGAGTATCTCCTTTATTTATTTATTTGTGACAATTTTTAAAAGCTAAGGAAAAAAAGAAAAATAAACATAACTGACCAATTAGTTAACTTTAACTGGAAGTTCCTTCTGATACTATTCATCTTCTCTGTTCTATTGAGTTGAATACATTCTGTATGGTGCTCACACTATTTATGTGCTTGTGATATGCTCATGAAATATTTCATCATATAAATTAAAGCATTTTGTTAACTTTGATAAGCTAAGAAAACACTAATATTATTAATATTTCTGTTATCACTAGGTTATAAACTCAGGAGAGGGAGAGAGCATATCAAAGTTATCATGTAAAATAACACTTTTGTTTAGCACATGTCAGAGCATATTTTTCAATTGAAAGGCAACACTATCAAGATGAGGTAAGGCAGAAAATCTGCCAATCCATCAAATGGAAGAATTGGAAAAGATCAGAGCAGAAACTGAAACAACCCCATTGACAGATGGATAAAATGCCAACTCTAGAGAGGTAAAATTACTTACCCAAGATATTATAGCTATTCAATAACACAACTGGGGCCAATGGCATTTTTAATACTAGTACAGCTATTGTGCGAAAATCTTTCATTAATTTCCATATTTTGACAACAAGTGCTTTGGGATTTTCAGTGTAGATGATCATACCACTTGCAAAAAAAATAGTAGTTTTATTCCACAATTTTTAATCTTTGTGCTCTTTATGTTTTTCCTTTATCTGTTGGAGTGCTTGGAACTTGATACAATTCCTTAACTTAAAATATTAAGTCCATTGTTAGTACTATTGATTCTAAGTGTTATTACTAACATTAATACTGCTGTAATAGCACCATATAATAATTACTATATTCCAGGCACTATGTTTTTGTCCTCACACATTATCACCTTCTCCTTTTAACAATTAAGAAAACAGAAGAAATGCAGAGAATTTAAGTAACTTGGCTAAGATTATAGTTAGTACAGGCAAATACAGGGTTACAAGTTGGCATTCGATTTCTTGATCTTGACTTTCACCAGATTTCTTCACTTTATTCTACAATGTTCAGAAGTTAAGGAAGTCTAAACTATTAGACCAAATATTATATTACACTCTTGCATGTTAGCTTTTCACGTAGTTGGAGCTGACTTTACAGTTTGCTTCAAGTCCTATTGAGACAGAAGATTGTAGTTTCACTAGCAACTTCTTAGCTCAAAAGAGGTTCAGAGTCAAGAACTTATATTTAAGATATAATCCACATGCCTATATGGCAGCTGAGCCACTTGATGATACTTTGCAGCTTCTAATTATTAAAATATTTTAAGACCTTTATACATGAGGAGAATCCAGGGTTGTTTTGTAGACTTAAGCCAAAAAAGCTCTCATATAGATTAAAATGATACATTTCCAATGTAATCTTTTCCTTATAGAAATGATCACATTCAAATTTTAGTGTGTTTATATATCTATTTATGATTTTTCTGGGACATGAGTTATACCCTGAATCTTGTGTCTGCGGTTCCCAACTTGGTGCCTAGCATATAGTAGGTACTCAATAATAGTTGAATGAATGAAAGGCAATAACCCAAGGGGCATTCATTATTACCCCTATTTGGCAGATAATGGAAGGAGTTCACAAGAATCAATGTGATCTTCTAGGTTACAGAAAAACGTCAGTTACAGAAGAAAGATTCTTCCCTGGATTTTTTTTTTTTTTTTTTTTTTTTTTTTTTTTTTTTTTTTTTTTTTTTTTTTTTTACCCAAAGCCACAATCTATCCACTAAAACATACTACATACAGGAAAGAATTTATTATGTATCTTACACCTAGACCATGACTAAAATTCATGTGCTTTCGGTGTCATCTTCACAAGAAAACTAAAATTTTAGTGAAGTTGAAGGGAAATACTAAACCTTATGCTCAATTTATAAACTGATTTCTAAAAACAGTTTATTTTGTAAACACAGGAACATATGTCAGAAAACCATCCCAGGCGCCTTTCTTACTAGGAAAGCTCCTTTTTCCCCCTCTCTCTCTATCTCTAAAAATGACATCTTTTGCCAACTCTAAATTTGAGATTGTGTTAATGAAAAACTCTGCAAAAATTTTTTGAATTCATATTTACACAAGAAAATCATAGAGAACTGGAGATATGCCAAAACACCAAAGGCAGGCGAAACCTGTTATAATTTCAAAAGAGAAGAAATAAGCAATTCCAAAGAAACTAAAATGTGTAAACATGATTTTAACCCTGACAAGAGAGATGGTCATCAACAGATTTCTTATTGGCTTATGGAAAAAAAAAAATGATCACATGGAGCCATCCCAGTTCATTTAGAATTGATTCTATCAAACAAACTTCAGGACAACATCACAGAGAAAGTGAATATAGCAAGTAACAAAACTGACAAATAACAAAATGTACCAAGTAAAATGTCACTCATTGCATCTTAATGGATAAAATGTGGAAGCTAGCATTAGCTATAATATTAAACGATGGGTAATGGAGCAACTATAACCATTGGTATTGACTCCTTGTTCCATGAACACACAATAGGTGAACTGTATGCATGGGAATGAAAGAAGAGACAGTGAAAAGAGTAAGGTATTTTAAGAAAATAGCAAAGGCTGTGCACGGTGGCACACGCCTGTAATCCCAGAAGCTTGGTAAGCTGAGGCAGGAGGATCACAAGTTCAAAGCCAGCCTCAGCAATTAACAAGGTCCCAAGCAATTTAGTGAGACCCTGTCTGAAAATAAAAAAGTGAAAAAGACCTGAAGATGTTGCTCAGTAGTTAAGTCCCCCTGGGTTCAATTCCTTGTTTGAAAGAAAAAGACAGAGAGAGAAAGAAAATATCAAAAGTGTGGAATGAAACTAGCTGCTTCAAGGGCTGCATCCAAACAGAGGCACACCTGTTCAGTGCAGTGGCAGATCAATTTCAAGAGTCACAGAGGCATTATCTCAGAGGACAGGCAGGGTGCAGAGCTTCAGAGGCATAGAGTGGAGAAGGTAGAAGATTCCAATAGAGACACGAGGCTTTCCAAGAGTCACACACAGGCACAAAGCACAAGAGAAAGACATCAGATTGTAGACTCTTAGCCTAGCCTCCCCTCCTAGAAAACAGAAGCAGATTGAAACAGAAAAGCGACTCGTCATTTCCAAGGAAATGCTGGCTACAAGATCACCAATGACCTCCACAGTGCTGGAGTTTGTTTTGTCTTCATCTTTCTTGGCCTATCAGCAGCCCTCCATGTAGATGACATGTCCTTGTTGGCATACGGGCAACAACCTTTTTAGTCACTCTGTCAGTCTCCTTGCCTAAAAACTGGAGTGTCCCAGGACCTAGTCCTTAGTCATCTTCTCTTCTTTATCTGCTCTCACTGATTAAGGAACTCAGTCAGTCACATGGCTCCAAATGCCATCTGTATTTTAACATCTGAAATTGTCCCTGATAGTTTATATCTCTCTCATGAACTCAGATCTATACATCCAACCACTAACTCTTCATCTCCCCTTGGATGTCTGATAGTCATCTCAAAATCAATATTTCCAAAGCTGAACTCTGTTTTTTCTCTGAAACCTGCTCCTCCATCCATAGGTGTTCTCATCTCAATTTCTACCAACTTTGAGATTCCAATTGCTGAAGCCAAAAACCATGGAGTCATGCTTGTCAACTTTTTCTTTCATGTAACACCCAAACTACCAGGAAATTCTGTTAGTCTCTCTTCCAGAATCTAGAATCTAGCTAGTTCTCATTACCGCTGCCATGCCAAGCCAAGGCACCAAAAATGTTTCCCTGGACTCTTACAACTTCCTAATATGACTTCCCATATCTGGTCTTATTTGCCTACAATGTGTTCTTAGTCCCGATGCCAAAGTGATCTAACACTTCAGTTAGATCATTTCATTTCACTGTTCAAAACCCTTCAACAGCTCTTCATTTACTCAAAGTCAAAGCCAAAGTCCTACAAAGTCTAAAAACCCACATAACCTAGTCCCCTGAAACCTTCTGGCCTCTTGCTACCTCCTCACCTCTCACTGCTCTGTGCTGTTCCTCAGAAACCAATCTCACTTCCATCTCAGAGGCTTTACTCCATTCCTTCTGCCTGGAATTATATCACATGATTTGTTCCTTCAAGACTTCCCTCAGATCTTACTTTCATGCTTACATCTCTCTGATCATTTTACTTAAACTATCTACCAACCCTCCACACATCTCATCTCTTATACCTATACTTTGACATGTTCCACAGTAATTAACAGCTTCCAAGGAATTATGTTACTCTCATGTTGATTGCTTTTAATGTCTATTATCTTTCCCCTTCCACTAGAATAATAGCTCCATGTGGGCAATGTTCTTTTACTGTTTTCTCATTGGTGTATTTCAAATATTGAGAAAAGTGTATAGCACATAGTCAGTGGTCAATAAATGTTGATTTAATTAATGCATCTTGGAATTTTTTCCACTTATACCTTGCCCCAGTATCCTAAGGTAAGGTGATGAGTACTCTGCATCATCCCACCAAGATGGAAAACTTCCTGATATTGAAGAAATTCCAAGCAAAGGAGACTATTTTGACCAGAAAGCAAAGAAATCCTGGATTAGATGCTAGCTTAGAGTACCAGAAAAGCTCTTTGAACCGTTGGCCAGGAATTATGGATTCACAGCTTCCCCTGGGAATTCCTAAAAGTTTGCCTTCCATCCCCCTGAGCCCAACTCATCGCTTGCCTTTCCTTGGTTTCTTGCCACATAGTTGGAGTGCTAATGCTTCTTTAGAGTGCTAATGCTTCTTCTGCGGCATTGGCCTTTTTCAATTTGGGCTAGAACTTCATATCTGTTTTCTTTCATAGTCTGTTGGATGATACCAACAGGTACTACAACACTGTCTCTAAGTCATACCTCGTGCCATCATTCTGCCCTGTCAGATTTGTTCTGCATCCAACCCCAGATGAATGAGAATAGAAATTTGACAAGCTAGAAGAATAATCCAGTGGTTAGTGCTGTCTTCTTTATTTCTTCTTCCTTCAATGACTTGAATAATTATACAACTAGCACATTTGCCAATTTTTCAGGTGACAATCAGCTGGTGGAAATAGTTAATATTTTAGATGATAGACTCAAGAAGACAAAATCATGCAAGCAATTCAGTGAGAAGGTCAAAATGAATAAAGCATCTATTCACAGGAATAATTTGGTCAGTATGGACCCACAGTAGACCCTGTAAAGATGCTTCTGGGATTAATAAATGAGTTAATTAATGCAGATATTTACATTGTGGTTCTAAAAATCAATGCTACACATCCAGGATAAGGGATCACCTGGAATAAAAGCAAGTTTGTGTGAAAACAGATTTACAGGTATATTGAATGGCAAATGCCTTATGAGCCACCTCTGTGAGACAATGGGGTCATTGCTGGGGAGAGCACTCCTACCACTATTGTATCAATCTGTGGGCTTCACATTTTTAAGTAATGTTGATAAATTTGAGATACTGACAAGAGTGACTGCAGGACTAAAAGGTTATATTTTGATTTATTCATTCATTAAGTAATCTTGAGGGCCTACTCTGGGATAAGACTTGGGTTAATCATTAGAATACAGAATGTTGTTCACATGTGGAATGGCTGATTAAAGTAAATATGTTATTTACTTTCTATTGACTAATACTATAATCAAGTGCTATAGAATTATCAGTAACAATATGTTAATAAGATGATATGATTATATAATAATAGTTAATCACTATAAAAATAGATACAATATAAATTATGACTTAATAACTATTATGTGTCATGTTGTCAATGTGACTTTCATTTTATTTCACATTATTAATTAATAGTGATGATATATTCATAAATTCTTTTTTATATGGTAATCTTTCACATATCAGAATTCCAGCAGAGGCAGTAATTTCCATAAAAGCAATGATATCCTTCCGCCATGTATGATTCCCAGTTACAAAAATACTTAAACATATTTGAGAAATAATCAAAACACAGAATCCTAAAATTTTGCAATTTTTCTAAATCATTGCAGTTCTCCTACTTATAACTTATTTGATGGCAATTCTCTACTGTGAACCTCTATGAAGTTTTTCTAAAGTGTTCAGCCTATAAGCAAAAACTACCCTTTCTTGGAAATATTTTATCAGAGTATGCAATATTTACTCAAATTATACACCTATGGCAAGATCTATAACTGACATGACTTGGTGACTCTTACAAGTAATGTGGCAAACATATAACTCGACTGATTGAAGCACCAGCACATGAGCATTTTATTTGTGGACACCAATCAGAATGTTCCATAGAGGGAATGAAGATCAACATTTAGTCTTTCAAATGGGTTAATCTAGACAGTTGGTTAAGCAGTAGCCAGTTAAGATGATTCTAAGTGAACACTAAGCCAGTTTTCACACAGTGTTTTCTCTAGAAAACATACTTAGACATTGCAGTTTCTTCCTTAAAGCTCTTTAATGGCCCCAAGTTAAACCAAGTTTCCATACATGGAATGATATTTGAGAGATGAATTTAGTTTGTCCAGGAACAATTCCCTTTGAGCTATATTTAATTAAGCTCTAGATGTCTTATATAAAGAAATTAATTACAGAAGTTATTGAGACCTATGTTGATGTTTCCTGCTCTAAGGAGGATTTAGATTTGCCTGTGGCAGTTCTGTAGGCACAGCAATGAGACTCCACATTAGGCCATTTATAGTGATGAAGTCTCAGCAAAAGCCAGAGTATGACTGGTTTGCTGTCTCATCTTGAGTGGATTCCCCTTTCCAAGCATGAGTGGTTTACTGGGGCTTTCTTTCTGTGGTGGTTCTTGAAGCACCCATCTCAACCTTTTAGTTTCCTCTGCCTGAATGAGCAGATAGTCCTGCATAAAAACTGCTCTGCCTTCCAGGCTCCTGGGTGGAGGTTTCCTGCTCCCAAGTCTAACCCTGTGTCTTTGCTCCATTAAGAGTATTTGTATTTCTTTAAGCAAATATGCTGTCTAATATTTTATCCAGTAGAATGTAAATTTCTGTCATTTATTCCTATAATATTGAAGTCATCCCACCCTTATTTCCATGCAATTTAAAAATAATAAAACCCCAAACTTGAGGCCAAAAGACCAATGTCATATGTCTGTCTCCATCCTTTAGAAGATATGTTACCTTGGGCAATTCCTTCATAGTCTCTCTCATGGTTTCTGATGAAATAAAGAATTTTACTTCCCTGCATTAATTAATTTATATCTAATTAATTGAGATGTTGCATGGAAGAGCATTATAAACTGCAAAATACTAATTAATATATAATTGCTCTAAGATATGTTCCTAAATGTGTGTGTGTGTGTGTGTGTGTGTGTTTTCACATGCATGCATGCTTTTGTCACCTGTTACCTAAAAACAAGAAATGGAAATGGTTACCAAATAGTGTACATATTAATTTATCTTTTGCAAATATTTTCATTCATTCCTTTATTTAATTAACATGTATTGCATGCCTGCTTTGTCCTAGGTATGATACTGCATCTTTTTGTTGCCACAAAATAAGGCCTACGTTCAAGAAACTTTTAAAAGGTTTCCTGAAGATCTCTTAACTTCCTTCCATGAACCCTTCCACATTGATAAAATCCCCAGCCTTTCTTAGTCCCCTGTTATAATTTACTTTTAACATGCTCAACACAATCTTACTTCTGTTTTTATTTTACATTATTTGTAGAATTTCCATTTCTACTACTATACTGGAATACCATAAGAGTCACTATAATGTTCACATTATCATCTGTAAATTATTGTTAACTTGACAAAAAAGGAAGGGAAATATGATTAATCATATTAAATTTGTAGAAAATAAATCTGGAAATGTAGTTGGGGATTGGTTTGTGAGTAGCCTTGGATGCCCTGCTAAGTAATTATGGCTTTCTACTTTGAACAGTGAGGAACCACCAGAAACAAAGATAGCAGTGTATAGAGATAAAGGCAAGAAGATATAAAAGTTCAGCTCTTAGGAAATGTTGCCTCAGGTCACTCATTCAGAGAGGATCAAACAGAAGCACCCCTTCCATTATGCCTAAAAATAAATGTACATATCCTAGAGAAAAAGAAACACCAAATGTCTTCTCAGAATAGATTTGGCTTTCCATCCTGGCGAACTACTTTGCATCCACCTGACTCTACAAGATACTCTTCTAAGGGAAGCACAATAGCACTGATTGGGATCAACTGGGTGAGCTCCATCTACCGAGCCAAACATGGGAGGCAGGAACAGAGCGGCGGTGAAATATATTGATTGCAAATCTCTCAAGATTGTAGGGATAGTTCAGGATCATCAGTGCAAGTGGATGCATTGATTGTCAAAGTCTTAAGTGGGGCCACATGGGGAGAGCCCAGAGGAAGGACTGGAGTGTGTGAATAGCCATTGATGACCCCCCTGTGTGCTGAACCCCCACTGCAGGATCTCAGGTTTGCCAGGATATTTGTCTATTCATTAATCCAATGTTTACTGAATACCTACAAGGTACCAGGGCACGACCTAGGCTAGATGCTAGGAATACAAAGTCAGGCAGGTAGCCTGTGCTGCTTAGAAGAAAGTCATGTATAGTTTGGGAGAATGGAAAGCATGAGGCATTTGAAAAAAATGTAATAGATGCTTTACTACTATTAAAACTAATGTGTAAACCCAGAATGGTGTAGCAAAGAATTCAAGGAAGGCCTGTGTAAGGAAGTCTCAATACAGATGTTAAATGTAAATCCACATAAGCCTTGCCAGAGGGAGATGTATTGAACACAATTTTTAGATGCAAGAAATACAAGCAGATGCTACAAAAGTTATGTTACTGTCACTGCTGTTATTATTAATGTTAGTTACATTGGTAATCATAAAATCACAGAGAGGGTAGGAGGAGCCAGGGAAATATATAATCCCCAAAACACACACCCCGGACCCACCTCCTGCATCCACACCCCACCTGCCTACAGTTACCACTCAGTAATCCATCAAATGAATTAATCCACTGATTAGTTTATGACTTTCATAATCTAATCTTTAGCTGATGACTCATATCCCGATCATAACACAGGCAATATTATTCTCTCCATTTTATAGTTGGAGAAACCAAGGTAAGTTAAGTAGCTTGCAAAAGATCACACAATTAGCAAATGAGGTAAAGAGGATTTGGGTTTGGGCTCTTGCCTTAAATCTCCTATTGTTGAGGTCTCTTAGACAAAAAATAAGAGAGAACATCAGTCCCTTCTTTCTTGTGTCACAACTTCCTGAATCAATTCTGATTGGCAGAGTCTGGATCATGTGTTCAGTCTTAGCCACAGGAGAATTTGCAGTCCAATATATATTTGAATTTCCTAAACAGTAAAGAAGTGTTTGTCCTATATCATATCTCAAAACAAAAGAATCCCCACACTTAGAAAGAAATCCTAATCACAGAAAGAAAAGAGTAATGCATATAGTGACAATGACAAAAAAAAATATCCCAGGCACATCTAGACATTTACAATGACACAGAAGCAACAGAGAGCATGACCAGCTCCAGGAACTGCAGTGGTGGCTGTGAGTAGCACTTAGAGTAAAATGCTGGGTGTGTATGTGCCCAGGATAGCAAAGCAGTAAGGTCAGGTCATGAAGGGCTTCCTACCCCATTAGGAAGACATTAGATTGCATCCGCAGAACAATAGGGTTAGGAGTTTTAAGCAGAGGAGAAATGCAATCATATTAGAAAGATTCCTCTGGATGCAGCAAGTGAAGGCAAGAAGAGAATACCACCATCATTCAGGCATGACCACATAACTCATTGTGTCCCAGTGGGGGAACCATTCAGGAATGAAAGGGAGTGCTCCTAATTACATGAGGAAATAGGCATTTATGGTCACCACATTTCATGTTAAAGGAGGGCAAGAAGAAAAGATTGAAATAGAAAACATTGTAAAGGAAAAATAAATCATTGGCTGAATAGTTTCACCAATCAATGACCTAGACCTTCAAATACATTATCTCATTTTCTATTCATAAGGGAATATTTTTAGTTAACCTCATTTATTTTTGTGGGGAAACTGATTCATCGAAATTGTCAGTTTTCCAGGATCTCAAAGATTCAAAACAAAAGAGTTGATTCCAATCCAGTGCATGAACCCCACCCAAAAATCTTGTTCCTTTCCTCACACTCAAAAGAACACTTCACATCTGCTGTGCATTAGCATAGTAACTAGAACTTGACTTTAAAGGTGACCAAGTCTAGGTTTGAAGACTGGCTATCTTATTAACTGCCAAATGAGCAAAAACAATTCCCTTAACCTCCCAAAACTTCAGTTTCATTTGATGTACAATAAAACTCCCACCAGTACCTTTTTTAATATTTGTATGGAGAAGTAAATGAGACAGTGTAAAAAACTCTTAACACAAAACCTGCTTCAAAGTTCATATTAGTGGAATTCTTGATACATTGATTGGAGGAAAATAAAGGAATGGCTAAAACAAGAAACTATTTCCTTAAGTGTGGTTGGGGCTGTCCTATCCTGAATGGCTATTGGGAATTGCAGCAAGACTGAGGCATCTGCTGGACAAATCCATGACCCCAGTCAAGGGTGGCAGGGGAAAGCCAAAGGGGGAAAATGCTAATATATGCTATGGAAACTCATACACATAACTTTATCCACAGAACATCAGTGTTCAAGCAAACACTGTGTTAGTCAGCTTTTTGCTACCGAGACCAAAATATCTGACAAGAATAACTTAGAGGAGGAAAGTTTTATTTTGGCTTATGGTTTTAGAGGATCAAGCCCACAGTTTACTAGCTCCATGGCAGAAGCATTATGACACAAAGGTATAGTAGAAGAAAGCTTCTCAGCTTATGGCAGCCAAAAGCAGGGGGTGAGTGGAGAAAGAGAGAGATTGATTGAGGAGGCAGGGAGAAAATAAACCCTTCCAGGACACAGTCCAGTGACCTATTTCCTCCACATAGGTCCCACCTTTTGGTAGTCCAGGTCAGAGCTCTCACGATCTAACCAATTCCCCAAAGCCTCACCTCTAACTCATGACACTTTGGGGGACATTCTCACACTTGGAAATGGAATTGAAGAAGAAGAGTATATGGTCGTAACAGAGTGAGAAGAACAAGCACAAAATCTGGAATGAGTTTATCTTAAGGAGAAATAACTGATATAAAAATGTAGTCACATTTACAACATTTTTCTACAGGAAATGGATTTCTATATTTCAAAGAGTCGACTTGAAAAACACTTTCAAAACAAATCTCATTCCTAAGTGAAATTCTGCCTGTATATCTAACTTCCGATTCATAATGAATCTATGCCCATTTGTTCATTGATCATTTTCTGAGAAACTATTTTGTGCCAGGAAGAAAGCTTGTATTTGGGGGTATAAAAATATGGATCAGAAACTGAGGATACCCTCAAGTAACACATCAGTCTCTAGACCGATTGAAATTAAATGTTCTCTTAAATGTGTTATATTCAATGCAAATCATACTAAGTATTATCAAAACAGAACAAGTAGGGCATTAGGAAATTTTAAGGTGAAAAGAGATCATTTTTACCTAAGGGGGAGCCAAGAAAGTTTTCATGAGGATATTATCCAGTTTGGTGGGACTTGGATAGGTGGATGAAGAAAAGCCAAATTCACAAGGAAACATTTTGGGAAGCAGTAAAGGATAATATGTGAAGAATGATTGCTCTTGGGATGAGAGCTCAAATAAAGGCCTTTGGCTTCTGAAAGTCAACATGAAACAAGCAACCATCCCCACTGACCTGTGCCTTGAGTTGGCTGTCATGGATGTTATAAGCAGATTCGTCAGTCTTTGGTACCTATTCTTTCTTTCTATCCCTGATAGAAACATGGAAGACAGACAATCAGAAAGAAACCACACACCATCAACAGCCACTTTCCAACATTGTTACCTTCTTCTAAATGCCACTTCCCGCTCATGTTCAGGGTCTAGGCAACCTGACCTATCCTTTCTCGAAAATGGTCCATACAAGTTCCCTTCTCACTGCTTTCTGAGCCTGCCCATCTCAGATTTACATGTCAAGGTACTTCTCACTAAAATTCTCCAAGGTCAGAAACTGGATGATGAGCAGTATATATTTATGGTAAGAAAAATATTAGCTCTTTTCATTACTTTATAGCTTTTAAATACATTTTTAGTACTTTTTTATTGGGGCATTATAGCTTTACATAATGATGGTATTTGTTGTTACATATTTGCACGTGCACACAATATAACTATATAATTTGGCTAATATCACTCCCCAGCACTTCTCCCCTCTTCCTGTCATCCCACTCCTGGTCTCTTTCTTCTACTGATTTCCCTTGGATTTTCATGAGATCCCTATCTCCCCACCTTTCTTTTTGTTTCTCTAGCTTTCATATATGAGAGAAAACATCACCCTTGAGCTTCTGAGTTTGGCTTATTTTACTTAATATGATGGTCTCAAGTTCTTCATTTTCCTGCAAATGACAATTTCACTTTTTCTTTGTGGCTGAATAAAACTCCATTGTGTATATATAACACATTTTGTTTATCCATTCATCAATTAAGGGACACCAGTCTGGTTCCACAGTTTTGCTGTTGTGAATTGTGCTGCTATAAACAGAGGTATGCATGTATCACTACAGTACGATGCCTTTCATTCTTTAAGAGAAATATTGAGCGTAGTATAACTGGGTCATATGGTGGTTCCATGCCTAGTGTCTTGAGGAACCTCCATACTGATTTCAATAGTAGTCCGTTTTAAACACATTTTTACTTATATAACAACCTTAAAGTTTAAGAAGGCAGGGATTATTATTTTTCTTATTTTACTATATGAATGTATAAAAATCCAGATAATTTAATAACATGCCAGAAATAGCACAGCTCATCTTGTCACAAATAGGGCATTTCTTTCCGTTTTCAGATCCTCGAACCTGTACCCCTCCCATTCTATCTCCAAGCCTATCTGGGAGACATATGGGACCATAACCGGAGGCATTTGAACTATTACCTGCTTCAATTGTTCACTATATAATGGAAAACATCAAATAAGAAGGCCTGAGGTTTAGAGAAAGATTAGAAACAGGTGATATCCTTTGTGTTTCTCATTTTTTCTCTTCTCCCACCCCCAGGAAGACTGATTCCAGAATTAGGGGTTTTGAAGGTGCTTTCCTAGCTATATCAGCTAACCACTCTTTAATGTGGTTGGCCCTCTGGGCTCCGTAAGAGATCTTAGAGCATTCAACCAGATGTACTCGATAGGTGGGCTCTTTCAAATGACTAGAAATAAGCACACACACACATATTACATTAATAAGATATTTCTTTGTTTTGACGTTGTTAAAGAATCTATAAGAAAATAAAGAAGTGCTGCTTGCTGCAGAATCCAGCCCTGGGTAGTCATTCTAGGAATCTGCCTTCCTTGCTGCCGCATCAGCAATCACACCCAGTGTCCCCCTCTAATGGCCATCAAAACTGTGACTCATTTATTCTCCTCCTCCGACTGCTACTGACCAATTCCTATCTCCACTCCTTCCTAGTTTAATCATGGTTTTGTACTCATGTCTCCTATCACCCTGAACTTGTAGCACCTCCTGTCCTCTATGTGCAGATAGCTTCTGTCCTTAGTATGAATTTCTGTCTTTTTCTCCATAAGTCCCAGGCAAATTCATTGAGGTTGAATGAGACTGCCTAGTTTGGTGATTAACATTCCTATTAAATAGGTCTATTCTTCCAGGTTTTTTTCAGCCACCCCTTAGTCAGAGACTCCAAGTCAACTATCTTATGAGGAAGGAAAACCATATAAATTCTTTTCCAGTAGAATCAGTGGTAGACAATATCTGGCTCATGAATATATGTTTATGGGAATTGCAGAGGAAAATAAACAAGGAGAATAAAATATTGGGGAAATCTCAATGCCTAGAAGAACATAAAATTTAACTTCTAGCTATTTTGACCTCACCCAGTGCAGAACTGCCAAGAATTCATAAAGAAACATAAGATAACTAGGAAAAATTAGAAGGCTCAACCACTTTCTCGCTCTCTCTCTCTCTCTGTGGTTTTTTAAAACTTTACTTCAACATAACCATGCTTACAGAAACATGCTCACATTGATTAATAGGATGCAATTTCACTTATCGTACAAAATTTCAACCAAAACCTTGGCACATGGTTAAAGATTTTAAAAAGAATGTGCAATCTGGCTTTTCTAATTTTTTTTGTCTATTACAAATGTATGTAAAAGATCTGCCATAAACTGCTGCTAAAGAATGCAACAAGAACCTTCAGAAATAAATCTTTGATTTGCCTTAGGGGAAAAATATGTATTGCAGTGTAAAAGCTTATCAAATTGGTGCACAGAACATTGTTGTAATGGTACAGTGCCAGTTTAGAACAAGACTAAGCTCATGTTTTGGGTCAGAAGAGAGAAACGGTGTTCTACATATTCTTTGTATGAGTGCATGCAATAAACAGTGAAAAAAAGCATCAGCTCATAGAACAGACATGATCTAAGCCCTTCCCTGAGCAGGGTCCTGTTTGGTCAAACTTGGGCAATCTTTGCACCAAGAGTGGAATGTTTAATTTTCATGCTTGTTGTAAAGATTAAATGAGATAATATATGAAAAGACCACAGCATACAATCGATCCTCAGGAATTGGTATTTGGTAGTCTGTTCTCCTATCATCAAGAATGAATTAACATTCTCATCATTAAACACTCTCACACTTTGCACTTGGTAAGTACTCGCTACATAAAGATGGAACTTCTTTTGACATTTTTATCTATTTGAGTATATAAATGGCTTACTGTTTTGAAAATATTGCCCAAAAAGTTTTCTGAGTGGGTGTATACGTGGACATGGTGCAGTCTCTGGAGTTCCTTGGGAGAAACAAAACTACAAGGGGGAAAAAAGAAGTTCTGAAAGCACATATTGCCCTCTTTTGAAAGTAAAGTATATTATATTCTCAACCCTAAATTAATATTTGTGTATAATGCATATTTTTTAAATGGAAGTATAAAAAGTGAAGAGATTCACTCAGAATTCATTCAACAAAAAAAAATCTCTTTTAACTCTGAGATTTCTATATATACATCAGTTTTCCTCTCCCTTAGCATACTTGTTTCTATGTTTTACAGTTTTCTTGTATATACAGTTCCTTTCATTATCAGCTTTAAAATTATACCATATGTCATATAAGCTCTTCATATGGAATAATATTTCACATCTGTGTGATAGCCCAGTAAATTGAAGTGTGTTGATTTGCTTCACTCTTCTCTGTAGCTAATGGCAATAGGTTCTCTTTTTGTTGTTGTTTTATTTTATTGTGGCTATTATAACTAAGGTTTCAATAAAAATTGTTCTTAAAACAAGAAGAAAATATTTTCATTTGCAAAAACATGGATGAGAAGTACTTTATGTTAAGCAAAATAAACCAGGCAGAGAAAGATAAACATCACATCATCCCATTTATTTGTGGAATCCAAACAATGCTGAACTTACAGAATTATAGAGTAGAATGATGGCTGCCACAGGGAGTGGGGGATGTTGGGGAGATGTTGATCAAAATGTAATGGCAAATAGTAAAGGGAAATGCAGTCAAAGGATTTCAGTTAAACAGAAGCAATAATTTCAAGAGATCTATTGTACAACACAGTGACTACAGATATTTACAATATATTGTGTTCTCAAAAATATTTTTAAATATACCCTCCATAAAAGGTAATAATTATGTGAAGTAGTACATATGCCCATTAGCTCAATTCAGCCATGCCACAATATATATATATTTTTAAATATCATGCTGTGTGTGATAAATATAGACAATTTTTATTTGTTGTTTTAAAATTAATTTAGAAAATCATTTCAGACATCATGATTATTTCAGTAGGCTAACCTGTAGAATAACTATATCTCCTTTGGGATTCAGAGGGTACATTCTACTGTACACTTGATAGCACTGATAGTCAGCTTTTCATCACTGTGACAAAATACCTGAGATAACAACTTACAAGGAGAAAAGTTTGATTTTGGTGTATGGTTTCAGTCCTTGATTGCTTCACTCCATCTGGGCCCATAGTGAGGAAGATCACCCTGGTGGGGAGTACACGATGGAGCAAAGCTGCTAACCTCATAGTGTTTGGGAAGAAAAAGAGAGAAAGGCAGGAAAAGAAATCACAAAATCCTCTTCAAGGAAACGCCCCCAATGAATTTCCATTAGCCCCACCCCCTGAGGGCTCCATCTCCTCCCAATAGTACCAGAGGCTGACACCCAAACCTTGAACACGCGAGCCTTTGGAGAACTTTCCAGATCTAGACTGTAACGATTGCCTGCTCTACTTGTCTTTGTTGACTTTGTGCTTCATATATTAAGTCTCCCTACAACGGTCCTGGAGGTTTATACAGCTCCAATGAATGATTCCATTTCAGCTTCCCTGAAAAGTCTGTCATTAGTCCTTCAACCCAGTGAGACCACACACACTAAATAAATAAATAAATAAATAATAATAAAAAGAAAAGGAAAAAACTATATATATAGATAGATAAATATATATCTGTTCCTGCTCCCTTCAATGCTCCATGAGATTGAGTTCCCATGTGCTGAGACTTCTATTTAGCAATAAGAAGAAATGCCTCAAACTGCAACTATTTTTCAGGAACATACAAGTTTGTACCAAATGACCTTAAACTTTCTATAGTAAAGTTTTAAGTTTCAGCATTGGAATTCTCAGAAAAAAATAAGAAAATATCTTATGTCCAATACTTTTCACTGCTGGCTATACTATAGCTCCTCGGTGGAATAAAAAAACACTCCGCTCCCTAAAGGAACAGAGAACTGAAACCAGAGCCTCTAGACCATAACAGTAACAACAGTAATCAGAAAGACGTAACAGCCAACAAATGACTACTCACATGTGCAGGCATTTTTCTGAGCACTTGCGGATACTCTCAGAATAACCCTCAAATAATTTTGTTAGTTCAAGCACAATCCTAGGAAAGTTCACTCAGCAATAAAAGAAGAACAAGAAACAAAGAGAACCATGTGATAATTTTTTTTTTTTTTTACTTTCTAAGTTTGGTTTATTTTGTTTAATGTGATGTTCTCCACTCCTATCCTTTTTTATGAAAATGGTACAGTTTCATTGTTTTTATTTATTTTATTCAGAAATTCATTTGTTGAACAATCAAACAACCTTCTAACAAAATAATATATATGTATATTCTGAAAATTAGATTTACCTCAAAGAGCCCCCCCCCATTACCCACCCTTATGCCTCTCCTGCCTTTCCCAATACAGCTCTACAAATGTCTTAGGTTGTATGACATTACACTTTATCCAGATTTAAACATGATAATAGACCTCCTTTCTCAATGGCCAGGGCCTAGCTCCAGCCTCCACAGATGAGTGAAGACATTCGACCCTTGGTTCTCTGAGTTATGCTGATTTCACTCAGCATAATTTCTTCCATAGCCATTCATTTACCTTCAAAGGCTGCAATATCATTATTTCTAATTGCTGAGTAGAACTCCATGGTATATATGTACCACAGTGTTTGGATCCATTCATCTAGTGAAGGACATCTGGGTTCTTTCCATAATTTAGCTATTGTAAATTGAGCTGCTATGAACATTGATTTCGCTGTGTCACTGTAATGTGCTGATTCTAAATCCCCTGGAAAAATACCCAAGGGAGGAATAGCAGGATCATATGGTGGGCTCATCCCTAGTTTTTTGAGGATTCTCCACCCTGATTTCCAGAGGGGCTGTACCAGTCTGCAGCACCACCAACAGTGTGCTAGTGTGCCTATCTCTCCACAGCCCCTCCAGCATGTATTTTTAAGGCTGGGATGGAGCATGTTACACTGATAACCCCTCCCACCTGCATGCCATATTGCATTAGACAAAGCAAGTCACCTGTCTGCATGCAAAGGAAAAACACAGGCAAGTATAACCTGCCTCTAGCGAGAGCAGCCGCAAAATTACAAGATAAAAGTCAGGGACACAGGAAGAGGTGAAGAAGTGGGCCAATAATCCCACTTCCCAGTGTTATTACTAACATTTTACCAATAAAGAAATGGTGTTCAGAAACACTAGCTAACTTGTCCAAGGTCACAGAACTCAAATTCAGATTTCTCTTGATTTCAAAACTCAACCTCTCTGTTGTTTTATACCAAAGGGCCTCAAGATATACTCTCTGAATTGTTTTCTTCCAAAAAAGGGATTCACAAATTGGCATCTAAAAACTCCTTTTGCAAACAGTCCTCACAAATTCCACTTTGCTCTTTTTCTTGCTGTTTTACTTTATCAGCCTGCATTCATAACATGGGCAGGAGCATAGAGATAAAATCAGCTCCGAAAATGAGAAAATGGATTTTTCCTGCCATGCCTTTGCATTACAAATGGGCCCAGTCCCGGGCAATCCTAGCTGCACCTGGAACAGTGCACAGGGCCCCATGAATAATCCATGTTTCTTGCACACGCCTCCTGGGCAGTGCTGACTCAGCAACTGCTCTCCTTTCTGCAAAGCAAGGACTGCATCTAGGTCAGGTGAAGCCTAAGAATCCAACACCAGTCAGAATATTCAGTTGATTCTGAAGGCAGAGGAGGGACTTCAAAATCTAATTAGAATTTAACTAAACTGCAATGCAGCACGTCCCTCCTTAGAACAGTCCATCTACTTCAGGAGTAAATCCAGACACCTTTATGTGGCACACAGGAGCCATGATGATCTGATATTGCATATATGACCAGAACCTCATCACCCCATTCTCTGCCCTTCAACTTGACCTCCTTTTCCACCTCCCTCACTCTCAACCCCAGCTATGCCAAGCCATTTAATTACATTCATTTGCATTGGTTGGTCCCTTTTCTCAGAAAGCTCTTCCTGTTTTGTCAATAGTCTAAATTGAATTCCTTCTTTCAGAGGCAGCTCAGGGTCTCCTGCAGAAAGCCTTTCCTAACCTCAGGTTTACCCTCCCACCCAGCTCACTTGGAGTTAGGGGCTTCTTATCCAGAAACATTTGATGCTTCCACCATAGCCCTTTCAAGTCAGTCCCACTAACATTGAATTCTTTGAAGCTAACTGTCCTGGCTATGAATTCACAGTGTTCTTGGCACAGTGCCCAGTAATCATTAAATGTTTGCAGAAGAAAAGAATGAGAAGAGAAGGGAAGGAAAACACAGGATAAAAAAGAAGGAAGGGAGAAAAGAAGGGAAGTAGTGAGAGATGGAGGGAGGTGGGAAAGAGAGGAGGAAAAGAGGAAAGAGAGAAGGAGGGAAGGCAATACCAAAGATCATATATGAGAAGATGTTTTGTAAATTGCACGTGACCTTATAACTATCAGGAGCCCAATTAATTTTAATTTTGAACCTGCTAATATGTATGGCTTGCTATGCTCAGGGCTTTTCCTAAATTCTGCTCCAGCAACCCAGAACCATCTCTATAAGTGCAAGCCCATGAACTTTTAAGAGTGCAGCCTCTTAGCTGCTCCTCCATGTGCTCCAGGAGGATCAATAACCAATCCAGGTGACGAATCGATATTAAATACAGTTTGAAAAATGGCAAGAAAAAACATAGTCAAAGAGGATTATCAAGTCTCCTGGAATGTCCAAGGCCCCTGCTGTGATTCAGTGGTAAGAGACGTGAGGACCAAGAAGATGGACTGCAGGTGGATTCAGAGACAATCCGTAATGGCGGGCGTCTGGGAGGGAGCTTTGGAAATAGAGTTCTCAATTCTGCTACAGAAATTGAACTTCCAAATCAACAGAACAAGGGTTTCCTGATAATAGCTCCAGATGCCAATTGCTGTTATTTTCTTTTCGATACTGTGACTGACTGAGTTTGATTGCTCGATGGTTTCGAAACCCTTTACACGCTAATAATTGCACTTTATGAACTGCACCTGAGACATTACCATACCTGATAAGGCTCTTAATTGCTGTTTTAGTATAATTACTTGGAAAACACTTCCTTGGAAAGAATAGTTTGAATAGAGGACACATCAAATATGTTCTTGAATTATTCTTTATAGTCACTACGATAAATGCTTCTCTCAACTCCTTCCCTTTCTTCCCAGTATCAGAAAAACAGTCGATGACTTTATGGTATTAAGTTTGAAGGAGTTGGTAAAATTCTAGAAGCTCTGCCATCTTAAAAATCATTTTTATGTGTTAGTCAGTTTTTTGGCCACTGTGACCCAAAGACCGAACAACAACAATTAATGGAGGAATAGTTTGTTTTGGGGCTCATGGTTTCAGAAGCCTCAGTCTAGAGGCAGCGGGCTCCATTCCTCAGCCGAAATAAAGCAGAACATCATGACAGAAGGGTGTACAGGAGGAAAGCAGCTGGGAACAGGGCAGCAGGAAGCAGAGAGAGCAAAACATACAATCCAAAGAGACACCCCCGGGGCCTGCTCCTCCAGCCACATCCTGCCCACCTACAATTACCACCAGGTTAATCCCTATCGGGGAATGAAAGTACTGATTAGGTTCAACGTTTTATAACCAAATTATTTCATCACTAAATTATCTTGCTTTGTCTCATGCATGTGCTTTTTAGGTCAACTAATCTAAACCATAATACCTTATTTCATTTTTTTTTCTCCTATAAAATCACCACAGCATGTAGCTGGGTCTCTTGATGCATCAGGTATGACTTAGGGTTGATAAACTCCTGATCCTTTCCCTGGCTTAAAGGTAGTATCTGAATTTGAATAGACCTAGAAATGAACTTGAAGCAAGACAGATGAGATTGAATAAAAATAATAATGTATTTACAACAACTCAGTATTCTTCATTTGTAAATAGTCATTTAAAGATACGTTATTTTCACTGAGCTATTGTGAGAATCTATAGAAATTTGATAGAGGAAAGGCAAGGTAAAAGCTAAGCTACTCTGTGTCTTTGAGGGAACTATAGATTAATGGTATCATTATGAGTTAGAATTCATTGAATGCAGCCATAAAACAAAGTACACATTAAGCTAATCTGCTTTGGCCACCATAAAGAAATGCCATGCACTGAGTAGCTTAAATAACAGAAATGTATTTCTTCACTGTTCTGGATGCTGGAGGCCCTAGATCCTAGTCTAGGAGGATTTGGTATCTGGGGCCTTTTCTTGGCTTGCAGATGGCCTCTTTGTCCCAGTATGGCCTGACCTCTGAGTGCACACAGGCAGCGAAGTATTCTGAGATCTCTTACCCTGCTCAAAAGTGCAGCATGCGAGTTGCTTTTCAGAATAGGACTTCACATATGAATTGACAATGGTGGGGAACAGTGTACCCTTTTGATCCACAACACATGGGATCCAAAGAATTCCTCTTTGAAAGTCTCTTCTTCACCATTAATGGAAATCATACCTGACTTTGAGTTTCAATAATCATATTTGGGGCCAGTTCAAAAATTCATCTTTTGGGGTCTGGAGCAGTGGCTCAATGGTTACAGCTCTTGCCTGGCATGCACAAGGACACAGGTTCATACCCTGGCACCACATACACAATGAAGTGTCAGAGCAATAAAAGTCCATGAAAAACATAATAAAATTGATTCTCTCTCTCTCTCTTTCTTTCTCTCTCTTAAAAAAAAAACATCATCCTTCCAAATAACTCTCTTCTGCTGTCCTTGCACCCTGGAACCTTGAGCTCCAGTAGCACTTTGCTCATTCTTGCTTGCCTGTCTCAAAAGGAATGGAAAGTCCTGTGGGTTGGAAGATATATTTAAAAAAAAAATTCTGCAAGCACATAAATAAGAATTTTCAGCATGAATATATTTACCTTTTTCACTACTAATAACTTCAGCACAGCATCTTGTCATCTTCATTACTACATGTACGGCTTAAAAGTTTTATCTCTCAAACTGGTTTAAAACTCACTCCTTCCCCCTTTTCCTTGCTAAATCTTGGGTTACAACATGGCTTCTCAGAGATGAGGCTGGCTAGACATGGCTGTGAAGTCTTGCTGGGAAACTACGTCGATTAGTGGAAGATATGCAATGTTTAATGTTAGGGAGTAAAATTCATGTGGCATATGGTATGACCCACGCTTCCATGGATGTCAGTGCGTGCTCTGCACAACCCTATAAGAAAGCCATGAATGCAAAATCTTCTCATTCCTCTTCAAGGTCTGATCATTCCAGAGTTTGATAAGGACCACAGAGGAGGAGGAGAAATTTGAGGCATTTTGTATAACAAAGTGTCATGCATTTTGTATAACATCATCAGTAAAGGGACATCATCTTTGATTTTGCCCTAGGACACAGACTCCAGGTTTATGTCCCTTCCGAATTCATATACTGAACCTTGCCAATGTGATGTCATTAGGAGTGGGAATTTGAGAGGGCTCTGCCCTCATCAAGGAGATTAGTGTTCTTATGAAAATGACCCCAGAGAGCTCCTAATCCTCTTCCCCATATTGGTGACTATTAGGAAGCAAAAAGTGAACCCCACCATACATCAAATCTGCCAGTGTTTCGATCCAGGACTTCCAGCCTCCAGAACTGTGAGAAATACATTCCTTTTGTTTATAAGCCACCCATTCTGTGGTAGTTTATGACAGCAGCCCAAGTGGATTAAAATACCTGATTTTGATTATTTTCTTCTTTTGGTGATTTCTACAAATAATCACAATAATTACAGAAATTATAATTTTAATTGTTAATAATACATCAGATAATGCTTCCTGAGTACTCCCTACCATCTTCCACATTTCAAAAATTCTAATATATATTGTTAGACTCCAATGTCTTTGAAATAGCAATGTAATTATAATTAGTGGTATATTATAGTTTAATTGTAAGCAATTTTTCCCTTTCTTAGTGGTACATAAAACAGCACTGAGTCTAACAATTAATGACAACTTAGAATCAATGAAATGCAGAGTGTGCAAGTCACTGCTCTGAGTGCTCCATGGCACTTTGCAGGTAAAACTTGCCAAATGGTTACAGCAATCCATGAAATCAGCTCTCATTATTATCCCATTTTACTAAGGAGGAAATTGTGATGAAGAGGCTAGTTATCTACTCAAAGTCATACCAATAAGTAGAGGGTATTGTGATTTTATGTAGACACTGTACCTGGTTTTCTCTGACTAGGGTTTAGCTTCCTCCTAACCTCTCACATCCCAGAAGACCCCCCATAATGGGGCCACCACGTCCATGCCAGTGGCATGTTCCCCAAATGTATTCCCTAAGTGGACGCTTACATGCTTGATATATGCTTTGACAGCCTCATAGCTCCTGCCACTTCTCCACTCTTTGGGCTCCTTCACATGGAGCTACGTGCACTGCTAAGAACATCCTTCTTGTTTTCCTAAAACTGAGCAACCATTTTTCTATTCCCAGGCAAATAACCTTATAATCTCTTCTTGACTTCATAGTTCATTTTTCTCCAGAATGAGATTCAGGAAAGCACATAAAGAAAAAGATATCAGCAGGGTGCAATGACACATCTCTGTAATCCCAGCAATATGGGAGACTGAGACAGGAGGATCCCAAGCTCAAGGCCCACCTCAGCAAATTAGAAAGCTCCTAAGAAACTTAGTGAGACCCTATCTAAAAATTAAATTTTTAAAAAGGGCTGGGATTGTGACTCAGTAGTAAAGCACCTCTGGGTTCAATTTCCAGTACCAAAGAGAGAGAGAGAGAGGAGAAGAGAAGAGAAGAAAAGAAAAGAAGAGATGCTCTTCTCTCTGACCAAGTGAACCTTCCACCTTCTGGGTTTTCTTATTATGCTATTCCCAAAAACTTCAGGTTTCCGAGACAGCATTCAAGTAAGGCTAAATACACTTCATCTCAATAAGTTTATTTAAGAGCAAAATGCTGTCTCCACATCTTACAACTGCCGTAGTCTCTCCAAGTAATTTCCTAGAGCTACTTCTCACTCTCACCCCTATTCCCAGTATTCAAAGAAAGGGCAGGTTTTCTGCAGAAATATTTTATTTTTCATAAGGCTTGAAACATTGTGCTGTTACATGGAGTTAGAGAAGGCAGGAGTCTGACTGGGTCAAGACCAGTTCTAACTGCTATTAGTAGTCTGGTGAGGAACTGGCACTCTAGCCCTAGTTCTTGATAGCTACCTTTAAAATGTGGATAAAATGGGATTTTTATCCTTAACTCATACTCTATTCAATAATTCTGTCAATAGAAATAACCAACAAGCATTCTGTTATATTAATTTGTCCATGAGTTTAAAATAGAGTTTTCCCTTGGTATCTATGGGGGAATTGGTTCCAGAACCCATTAGGATCCCAAAATCCATGGATGCAAAAGACTTTTATATTAAGTTGTGTGATACCTGCATATAGCTTATGCGTATCCTCCCATATACTTTAAATCATCTTTGAATCATTTATTATAGCTAACACAATGTAAATCTGTTTAAAATGTTGTTATAATGTGTTATTTCGGAAATAATATATGTACAAGTAAAAGTCTGTACATGTTCTGTACAGACTCCCTTTATCCAGCATATTTCTACCTCTGTTGTCTGAATCCGAGGGTGCGGTACCTGCAGATATGAAATACCAATTGCACTGTGTTGCAGCCAGACCTCCCTTATAGAGAACACCCAGGGGTGTGTGGTTGATTGGCAGCCTCTAGTTGCCACACCTGAGGATTTGATGGGATATTTACACAGAGGCCACACTTCCTCCAAGATCCTCCCAGCCAATGACTGTGAATGGTAGGAGATTTATGAGACTCAGGACATTAATGCCCCAAACCAGACATCACTAATGGGAAAGCTTTGCTCAGTAATTCCCGGTCAGTCTAGCCAATTTTTTTCTCACAACTGTGCTGGGACGGGAGACTTTTCCTTTCCAACTTCCTTTTCTCTTTCTCTCCTTTCACAGGTGTCAGACCTGAATTATGGTCTGAGACGTCTTCCTGCCTACTTCTGCTTCCTCTCCTTTTAACTTTCATTAGCATTTCCTCCAATAAATCTCTTAAACATCTAATTGTCTAATTCTCAGAGGACCCACACTGACGGCTTGGGAGAGTAGGAATTATTCAATACACTGAAGATTATCTGGGATTTTTTTTCTATAAAATACAATTACCTTCTGAGAAGAATAAGATATATATGTATTTTAGAATTTTAGAATTTGACCTTGACATCCACCACTTTCTTCTTAAAACTTCTCCCTCAGCTTCTAAAAAAAACGCAAAACTACAGGACAATAGAAAAATATGAGTATGGTCTCAAGGACTTTACAAATTTTCTGAAGCCTACAAAGGATGGGTTTGTAGTCTACAGGGTAAGGTCATATTTTTTTTTAAAGAGAGATAGGGGAAGTGACAGAGAAAGAATCAATTTTATTTAGCTTATCACATGGCTTTCATTGCTCCAACACTTCATTCTGCACGTGGTGCTGGAATTCGAACACAGGTCCTCACGCATGCCAGGCAAGCGCAGTAACCACTGAGTCACGGCTCCAGCACTTAAGGTCAAATTTTTAATATGGCTTTCCAAATGCCCACTAAGCAGCTCCGGCCTACCTCCAGCCACACCAAGCTGCCTGAGATTTCCTGGGAATGCCAGACTCTTTTACACCTTCTGCCACTGCACCTGCTGCACCCAGACCTGAAATTTCCACTTGTCTTCCCCCTTGCTCCAACTGGTCCCGGCCATTGACCTGGAAAATTCCTACTCTTCTTCCAAGAGTCAGCTGTAACAATTTCACCATTGAAATATTTTCCAAATTCCTGGCCCAAGCATACTTCTTCATCCCCACTGCCCCCCCATTCTCCATACATAGCTCTGTCATGAATTTGCAATTGCTTCTTAATATGGTGTCTAAAAATGTAAGATTTTGGAACAACGGAGCTGTGCTTTACTTTTCTTGGGTACCATGCCTGGCACGTGGTAGGCACTCCGTAATAGTTGTTTATAGTGAATGAATGGCCACACTGGACACTAGATTTAGCCACCTATGTGACCTTGGGGGATACTCACAGCAACTCTGAACCTCAGTGTTTTCTTCTATAAAGAAGAAATAACAGTAACCACGACTTCCCTGAAAGTACCGTGACCAAGATTGCTAACACAATTTGGCACCATTCATAATGCCTGCCTTCCTAAAGCTCTCTGCTCTTCTCTTTTCCTTTGATTTCTTCCTGCTGGATTTCATCATAGACACCAAATCATCCAAATCAGTAATCTGAGAGTGTTCTTTAAGTCAGCCCTGTCCCTTATACACCATTTCCAATCAATTACCTACCAACCCATGTGACTATGTTTGCCTTATAAATATTTCCTCTATTTTCCCACTGACTGTGGCCTAAATTAAGCCACCATCACCTCTTGGGTTATAACAAATTCATGTCAGCAAATAACCATTCTCTCGGCCTCTGGCCCTAATCCCTGCCAACTCAATATCTATACCCAAGTCCTAAATTTGACCATGTCACTCTGTCACTGAAAGTGCTTCATGACTACTTGCTAACTAAAAATTGTTAATATTTATTGAATTCTTGCTACCTGCCTAGCAAAAAACAAATTATGAGGGTAGGCATTATTAGTATTCCTCTTATGCAAATGAGCAATTTGAAGCACAGAAGGGTAACAAGTAAATTGCCAGTATTTGAATTGCTTTCAAAGCTCAAGAGAGGTATGTTATTCTACCTGATGTTGTCTCTACTTAACTTGAAATCCCTGCCTTACACTTCGTCTTCAACATACTACACTGCTTTCCTGAACATTCACACTAAACTTGTCCCAGCATCTATGTTCATGCTGTTTCTGTGGCTGGAATCCACCTGCTAAGGCAAGCCTTCTTCTCTTTTTATAATTCCTCTGACGCCCAATAGGATTAATTCTTCCTTCTCCATGCTCCAACATGTGCATTAATTATACTTGCCATTGAATTTCTGGTGACATATAGATAAATAGACATGTAGGTAGGTGTATAAATGTAAAGTTATGCACCCTTCTCGTTTTCAAAATCGTACGGTAATAATCATGATGGTGATGATAGTATTCATATAATGCTGCTAATAGTAATATGTCAGTCAAAAAACTGGATAACATAGCCTAGAAATGTGCATGATTTATCTCCCAATGGAATGAACTTCAATCAATGACATAAAGCAAATTGGAAGGAACCAAGCAAATAAAATTCCCCTCCTTCTCATTTCTCTTGGATTGCTCAGAGATCTGGGTTCTTTGCATAACCTACCTAGAAGTGTCTCATGAGGCCAAGTGAACCCAACTGCTTAGAGATCTGGGTCCATTTTTGTGGCAATTATGAAGCTATGGCTGATGAGTAGCATATCACCTTGCCTTACGTCCAAAAGTCACGGACTATAGATGCATTAAACTAAGAACAACGTCCTCTCTCCATCCAGACATCCACTTGCAGAGTCAGGCTTTCCACACCCACTATTTTGCTCTGAGGGATGATAGATATATCCACCAAGGAGTTAAAAATGATTCCATTGTGCTGGCTGGCTACTTTTAGGCACATCCTCCCAATGGATCAGCAGGAAAAGAAAGAAGTTGCAACATGATGAGGGGGATAGGGAAGATTCTGTGTGGAATGCAGGAGATTCCCTGAAGTGTCCTTTAATTTGTATGTCCATGCCATGTAATGATAATCAATTGTCGATGACAGTAACCACAAAAACCAGCAAGCTGGAAAATTAGGAGTCCATTGACCTTAGGAATGAAGGTCTATGTTACCACACTAGGCAACTAACAGGACCAGCTAACTAAAATACTGACCAGGAGTGGGAGAAGTGTAGAATGACAGAGGGTGGAGATAAGGAATGCCACCATGGCCTCCGCACCAGCTGACCCAGTGGAGACTACAGCTTGTTATGCCGACCCTCAGATCTCAAGTCTTCCAGGAGATCATCAATGACCAGCCAGCTGGAAGAGGAGTCTCTTGTGGAATGAACCTATAGACTCCCTCTTTGGAAAGAATAAGGATACCTTGTTCTAAAAAAGAAAACACCACATTGGAGATGCCCCATATTGTAGAATGGGGGAGGGGCAGAAGTAAGAGGGAAGTAGTGAGTTGGAAAAGTCCAGCAGGTAAACAGATGTCCTCTTCCCTGGTCAACTTCGATGTGCCTTGGCTTCGTAGGCTTCAGACCCCTCATGTGTTTGTTTTGCATTGGCTGCTTCTGTACTCGACCCTTAGTACAGGTCAGCATGGTTCTAACCTATAAGGCTTGTTTTAGTCAACTCTTTGGTGCTGTGACTAGAGGACCTGACAAGAACAATTTTAGGAGGAAAAAGTTTATTTAGGGGCTCATGGTTTCAGAAGTCTATGTCCAGAAAAGGCCAGCTCCTTTCCTCAGGGCTCTAGGTGAAGATGTACATCACGGTGGCACGTGTGGCTCCAGGGAGCAGGAAGCTCAAGGTGTCACATCAGGAAGCAGAGCAGAGAAAGGGAACTCCAAGCCAGATACAGAATGTATACCCCAAAGGCACAGCCCTAGTGACCCGCCTCCTCCAGCCACACCCTACCAGCCTACAGTTGCCAGTTAATTCACTGATTGGGTTAAGGCTTTTAAAACCCAATCATTTCACCTCAGCCTTCCTGAATTGTCACATGTGAGCTTTGGGGGACATCTCACATTCAAACCATATCAAGGCTAAATGTGCACTTCCCCAAGAAAGCTGGGCCCTCTTCCATGCGTGACACCACACAAGCAGGCTGAGCAGCCGTAGATACAGGCACCCCAGTTACCTTTGCACCCCTATGAAACAGCACACTGCAGAGATCTGGCTTCCCAAGAAGCCACTCGAGAAGACAAATACACAGCTGGAAAGTGCAGAGGAATTAATAGATTATGGGACAAATTTTGACCAGTGTGCAAAAGGAGCTCAGAGAGAACCAAACAGGTAAATTCTTTCTTCTTTCTCCTTCTGAAGTACAACCCTACTATATGCGTTGTAGTCTCTCTACAGACATTGCACAAAGCCAAAGGAGCAGCCTGCAGTGAGTCGCTGAAGCTTGCTATGAGCAGTTGACCGGAGCGACAGCACATAACACTGCTTCCCATGGCTCCCTGATTCAGTTTCTTCTCCTCCACTTTTGTTGCCCCAGCTCACACTGGGGCATGGACCTTTATTTAAACTTGGCTCAGATGCTGTTTTCTTCTGAACCATGAGTAAGGTAGTTATAACAACAAGAATCATCATCAAAAGTTATCATTATAATAACAAAATTTATATTTATTGAGTGCTACTCTGTGTCAAGCACTATTCTATATATTAACTCACATGGTCCATTGGTAGCAGGAGTCACAGCACATACATCTCTGTAACTCCAGTGCACAGCACACAGAAGAGAAGATGGCAGTTTCAGTAGACATTTGAGAAGAAATACCTACCTCCATAAAAAAACTTCTAAGCTAGACATCTGCACAATCTTCTTCTTAACTTAGTTACATTTCTCAAGACCAATCCCTTGTGAGAACCTACCATGTGGCAGAATTTTTCACATCTGTTTTTTTCTTTAGTGCTTCAAACTGTCTATGATATAGGATCATTATTTTATATTTCATTCTATGAATGATGAAACTGAAATCAACATAGCTAGAATGGAATCTCGGAATGGACATTTACCAGCCCTGAGTTAGAAAACAATTTCTAAGAATTATTTAATGTGACTTCTTAACAGGTGAAAATTAACAGTGAATACCTTAACTTTCTTAAAGGACTATTGTCAGGGCAAAATAAATTGTTCTACAGGTGTTATTTCCCATATATTAAAGAGGAAATTCAAGTTGAAAATATTAAAAGACTTGCTCACTGTCTACAAATCATATACTACACATGATCAATTCAGTTTCTGAATCAACTTCCTGAGCGGTTTAAACCTCAGTTTACTGTGGATGTTGGGCAAACCTGGAGAAGAAATTTCAGGTGTTCACATTCTAGCCCTCCCACAACATAGTTCCAAATGTAAAAAGTAGGAGTGGACCATCAAGAGCATGTTATAAAGGGTTAGGTACCCTGACACTGTCAAAGGATCCCAGAGCAAATAAGAGTGCTTGCTAAGTGAAAACTAAGTTTCCCTATTAATAAGAACCCACTAGGGCTGGAACAATTGTTCAGTGGTTAGAGCACTTGCCTGACATGTGCAGGGACCTGGGTTCAAACCCCAGCACCACATACACAACTAAGTGTCAGAGAATCAAAACCCAGATGAAAAAAATGATAATAAATAAAATTGAATTTCTCTCTCTCTCCATCTCTTTCTTTAAAAATAAGAACCCACTGATGCTTACTAATCCTTTCAGTTCCATTTCTGTTAATGATTAGTTTGTAAGTTAATGATGTGTCCTGGATCAAGGAGAAAGGTGTGTGGGCAGATGATGCAGAGGTATCTGATTTCAAAGCAAAAACACTTTTAAAATGTGGGTCGTTAAGAGCAAGGTCATAGAAGGAACCAGTGAGCAACAACAAAGTCCTCTTAATGACCACTGGGCTCAGGTTAAGACCACAAAGTAGAATTCTATATAAGAGGTGTGGGTCAACATGTCCCATGACCAGACTCCTGCTCTTCTAAACAACCATACTTTCATAGAATTTATGGGTAGCTCAGCCTAGGTTAAAATAAGATGCTTTCATTTTACTTTTTTCTTATAGCTCTAATTTACAAATAATTATATATTTATGGGGTACAGTGTGATGTTTTGATATATGTCTGTGGATGATTAAATTAATCAACATAGCCATCACTTCACATAATTAAATTTTGTGGTGAGAACATTTAAAAATCTTCCCCCAACAGTTTTCAAATACACATTATTAACTCTATTCACCATGTAATAGACCTCCAAAATTTACTCCTTTGTAACTGAAATTTTATACCCTTTGACAAGCGTCTCCCCATTTCCTCTAGTCCCAGCCCCTGGTACCTACCATTCTACTCTCAACTTCTGTGAATTCAATTTTTTAGATTCCTTATCTTAGTAAAATCATGGAATTTTTTTTCTATTCCAGGCTTATTTTACTCAGAGTAATGTCCTCCAAGTTTATCCATGTTATTACAAATAACAGGATTTATTTCTTTGGTAAAATTATTTTATTTTTTTTGTATAGATCTACCTAACTGTACAGATAAATATATTTATAGATCTATGTATAGATATAATATAGATATTGTGCATATATATATTATAACATATATATATCTATTTAAAGCCATTCATCCATTAATGGACACTGAGAGTAACTCCATATCTGGGTTTTTATATGAATAAGGCTATGGTGAACATGGAAGTGTGGCTAGCTCTTCAAGATATTGATTTCTCCTTTCAAAACATACCTGGAAATTGGACTGCTGGATCATAAGGTAGCTCTACTATTAATTCTTTGAGGAGCCTCCATATTGTCTGCACTGATTTTCATTCCTATCCACAGTGTACAAGGGTTCCTCTCCTCCACCCTCACCAACACTTGTTATCTGCCATCTTATGACAGCAGCTATCCTAACAGGTGTGAAATGATGTCTTATTGTATGCTTAATTTTCAGTTAAGTATTGTTTCATGTAACCATTGGTCATTTGTATGTTTTCTTTCGAGAAATGTCTATTCAGATCATTAGCTTCCCTTTAAATCTTTAATTGGGTTATTTCTTTTCTTGGAAATGAGTAGATGACTCGCTCATATATTTTGAAAATTAACCCCTTATCAGATGTATAATCTGAAAATATTTTCTCCCAATTCATAAATTGTCTCTTCACTCTATTGTTGTTTCATTTGCTATACAAAAGGATTTTAGTTTGATATTATCCCATTTGTCTGTTTTGCTTTGGATTTCTGTGCTTTTGGGGTTACATTTTTTAAAAAATCACTGCTAAGACTAATGTCATGGAGGGCTTTCCCCTGTTTTCTTCTAGTACTTTTGCAGTCATACAAGTCATACATTCAACTCTTTAATCCATTTTGAGTTGATTACTGTATATAGCACACAAAAAAGGGTCCAATTCCATTCTTCAACATGTGGATATTCTGCTTTCTCTTCACCATTTACTAAAAAGACCCTCTTTACCCTTTTGTATGTGTGGCTTTTTTATTATTTTTTAGAAACTTTGTTAAAAAGTCAGTTGACTATAAATACATGGGGTTAATTCTGGGCTCACTCTTCTGTTCCATTGGTGTATGTATCTATTTTGTTGTTATTGTTTCTTTAGTATTCTTTTCTTTTTTTTCCTCTTTTTTGGTACCAGGAATTAAACCCACATCCCTGGCCTTTTTCATTTTTTATTTTTTATTTTGGGTAAAGGCCTCTCTAAGTTGCTGTGTTGACTTTGAACTTGTAATCCTTCTGCTTTAACCTTCTGAGCTGCTGGGATTACAGGCATGCACCACCACACCCAACTATAATATACTTTAAAATCAGGCAGTTTGAGGCCTCCCGTACTGTTGTTAAGTTCAAGATTTCCCAAATGGATGGAGATGGACAGAATTATGCTTAGAGAAGTCTCCCAAGCTCAGAGACTTAAGGGCCGAATGGTTTCCCTCATCTGTTGATACTAGAATTTATGTTGAAGCAGTAGGACAGACAGCTGACCTAACAAAACCTCAAATTGAATGACTTTCAATACAACAGGGGTGAAAGCTCCCTAGGTAACTTGGAGGTGGTGGGAAGGGGATGGGAAGTGGGGAGGGTATATGAAGAACTCATAGGAGTCTGGTGATTGGGAATATGGGGGAACCATCCCAGAAGCCGATGTTATTACTACACTAGATACCCATTTAACACATGAGTTCTTCTGGGGGAAACTGCAATAGATGAAACCCATAGAAGCTTATCTATGCGTTAGCATTACCCCTGCTTAACAAAGTTTATACACATTGATTGCTACTGTTTTGACAATGTTTCCCCCTCATCTGTATCCTGTATCACTATATACTTCTAATAAATGTGAAAAAAAAAGTTCAAGATTTCCTTGGCTATGCAACATCTTTTGCAGTTCCAAAGGAATTTTAGAATTGTTTTTTCTATTTCTATAGAAAATATCATTGGTATTTTGATAGAGACTATATTGGACCTATGAAATGCTTTGGATAGTATGAACATTTTTACAATATGAACTTCTAATATAAACATTTTAACAATATTAACTCTTCTAATCCATGAACACAGGGGATCTGTCAATAGTTTTTTGCACCCTCTTCAATTTTTTTTGTAAGTTTTGTGTAGTTTTTAGTATATAGAGCTTTCAACTCTTTGATTAAATTTATTCCTAAGTATTTTTGTGTGTGTTCCATGGTAAATGGGATGTTTAGAATTTTAGAATTTCATTTTTGGATAGTACATTATTAATACTACTTATTTCTGTATGTTGATTTTATGTCCTGCAACTTCACTGAGTTCATCTAATAGTTCCAACAGTTTTTGGTAGTATCTGCAGGGTTTCTTTATATAAGACCATGTTATGGACAAACAGACAAGTTCATCCTTTTCTGCTCAGAAGCTTTTTACTTATCTCTTGACTAATTGCTCTGGTTAAGAAGACAGATGACCTCCAAGCATAAGATGTTGAATGTGTCTATGGCCACAGAGTTCAGTCTTGGGATGTCTCATCAAGGAATGCTTTGCGAGGGACCTGGGATTCAGGAGTCCGTTGTGCATTCTATAAATGTCCCTGGCTCATGCAGTCACACAGCTAAGCTTCTAAAAAGCTCAGATAACTTGGAGCAAAAGCCCAGGTTCCATTTACCACAGTGTGATAGGTCCCATTTGACTGAAGTATATAGTTTGGGAGGTGTGCCTAGAAATGATGTCTTTGGTAAAATTTCAAGAGGACTTTGAATGCTTTGTGGGCATTTGTGAATGTTCAGAAGGCTATGAGGAATTAATTAAGATTCTTGACAAATGAAATAAAATGATTTCAAACATACTTCAGAAAAATTAATCTTGCTACAGTATATAGGGAGGATTAGAGTGAAAGTTGCAAATAAATTGGTCAAGCAATTAAGAGATGATTATAGTAGTGCATTGAAGAAGAAGAAGAAGAAGAAGAAGAAGAAGAAGAAGAAGAAGAAGAAGAAGAAGAAGAAGAAGAAGAAGAAGAAGGAAGAAGAAAGAAGAAAGAAGAAAGAAGAAAGAAGAAGAAATAATAATAATAAGGCTTCCCAGGGACTCATTAATTCTATTCTCAGTTCTCAGATTGTATTATGGAAATTTGGATTTGTAGATACAAGGCTTCCAAATAAAAATAAATAGATGGTTTTCTCACTCCCAGGGAATCTCATAGTAGAGGGAAAAGATAGCGAATTTTGGATAGCAGTATTCCTGGGGAGAGAAGGCAGGACTCTAATCTCTGTAGCAGAGATTCTGGATGCCATCTGATAAGCATTTCCCCTTCCTTCATCACGAAGGAACCTAATGTTGTTTTTGGTAGGGATAATCACAGCTAAATGACTGCATTTCCTTCCCTTGTTGCACCTCAGCGTGGAAAAGTTAAAAAGATCCAGGCCATGAAACAGTGGAGATTAGAAGGCTGCTAAAGAAAACTGACTGGGCCCTTTTGTCCTTTCCTGTTTCTTCCTTTGCAGTCCTGGAATGCTGATGTGATGTTGTTCTGGCAGCTGCCTTGGACAATGAGCTGACCTTGAGAATGAAAGCATTATGCTAATGACAGTGAAGCAAATAATGGCCCTGAACAATTTTTGCATGGGAGACAAACTCCTCTCTTGTTTAAATCATTACTGCTTGGTGTTTCCCATTATACACTGCTGAACCTGATCCTAACCAATAGAGCCACTTTGCAAAAGTAAACCTTGGGAAATCTGGGGTTTAGACTTATCTCTTGTTCAACGCTTCCTGGAGGTGGACAATCTGTGCTAAAGAATTCTAGAGATATTATCAAGTGTGACCTCTCACTTCCCAGAAGCCTCCAGCTATGAAACCTACTCTGGATAGCTGCCATCAGGATGAGATTATTTTCATTTCTCTTTCCCAAAATTCTCTACAACATACCCCTTCCTGTCATCCCTACCACTATTGCCTTAGTTCAGGTCCTCACATTTTCTGTGCTTAACAGTTGCCACAGCTTCCAACCCTTTTCCTGCCTCTCTAGTTTTATCTGCCCTGGCCCAGGCAGGGGCTATCCATCTTCATCACTGCCAATAGCATACTATGTCCAAATTCAAAACCAATCACGTCATTTACTCACTTAAACCTTCCTGAAGTACCACATTACATAGCAGCAAGCTTTTCTTCATCAACATAATCTGTCCATAACCTCTTGCACTCTCTCCATGTTCTATCTGTACCTCTTCTTGGACTTCTGAATGACCCATGCTGCTTCTGTGTCCTCAACTTTGCACTGGAATGCTGGTCCATCTCACACACCTGGCTTGCCCTAAAATAGTGCCAGTTATGTAGAGCAGAGTTCTCAAATGTTATAGTCTCAGGATCAGAGTCTACACTTCAATATTATCAGAGATCATAAAACCATTTACTTAATGTCAGTTATAGCTATTAATATTTACCATTTGGAAATATAAAATGAGAAGAATTTTGAATATTTACTTATTAAATCACTTTAACAGTATAATAATTCTGACATACATAATGTATTTTGTGAAAAAATGTATTGTCAGAAAAATGAGAAAAGTGTCATTTTTTCCATTTTTCTAAATTTCTTTAATTCCTGGCTTAATAGAACATAGATTTTCAATATGAACATTTATACAATCTATTTTGATATATTGGGTTTTGTGAGTATATAAAAAGAAGTTGGAAGATTTTATGGGTGTTATTCTTTGAATGTGCATGAAAATGAACTGGTAGTAATTTCTTAAAGATTAGCAGCAATACAAAATCTGAAACTGTAGGACAGGCGCAGTGGTGCATGCCTGTAATCCTAGCAGCTTGGGAGGCTGAGACAGGAGGATAGCAAGTTCAAAACCAACTTCAGCAATGTAGTGAGGCACTGTGCAACTTACAAGAATCTGTCTCAAAAGAAAAAGATCTGAGATGTAGCTCAGTGGTTTAGCATCCCTGGGTGCAATCACTGGTACCAAAGAGAGAGAGAGAGAGAGAGAGAGAGAGAGAGAATGAATATCTCACACGATAATAACAAATTTCTCATACTCTGTTTTATTAAAACACATTAGTCAACCTTAAATGGATCTGTTACCCATGTATGATCTCTATAACCTCATGAATGGGTCATTTGAAAACTATAGATTTTGCTGAACCATATAGATCTTTCAAATGTAGATGCATTGACTATGCAATATTAAAAAGTCACATTGATTAATATCAATGAAATCTCTTCAGAAGTATTTTTAACTATTGAGAAACCATTGAGTTCAGAGCGGTGGACACTAGATTTTGAAAATTCTGATTTTTATTTGAAATCCCAAATTTTGTCATTTACAACAAATAGTTTCAGATATTTTCTATGAAATAACATTACCTAACACCCAAGACTGAACAGCCACAGTTTTTCTGTTATTTTTCCAAATTATAGTGCATGAGGAAAGTGGATAGTGTAGCTTGCAACTCAAACACCTGCACGAGTGCCCTCTTAGAGGTGTCTATACTTTGGTATGAACAAAAGTGCTTCCTGGCATAACTATGCTGGTACACAGATTAAAAGGACATTATACTGGATTGATAGTCAATAAATGCACATTTTCTACCGCTTAAACAGAACTTTCATGTTATGAATGCAAGATGCTAAAATGCACAATGACTATATACGGTTTGGTGCAACTGCTTTGAATCATGCTAACATGATTCAAAAAGTAGCTCTACCTTTCACCACTTATGGCAAATGCCATAGTACAGAAAGAAAATAGTATCTGAGGGTCATAAAGAAAAGAGTTTGACTTCATGAACTCCTTTAAATGGACCTTGAGATTTTCAGGAGCCATGAAGCACACATCCATGGAAGAATCTTATCTTCGAGTCATTGCCACTTTTCAACTTCTTTATGTCCTATGGTAGCTGCCAGTTTCTAATTAACCAAGTCCAAAAACTGCCTGTGATTGATCTGGGAGTGACCCAGTGAGTACCCTCCCCTGAAAAAAATTGGCCTCAGAATGTTGGAATGTGGATAATTCATTTAAATCTTTTCTCTGTATTTGAAGACATACAATGTAAAATTTGGAAAGTGTCAGTGACAATCCTTCCTATTAAAGTGATCAAGATACAGAGGTGTCCAGTCTGCTGTAAAAATGAAGCAGAGATGAGAGGTGTGGACAAAGCTAAAGTTAAAATTCGAATAAGTGTATCCGGTTTCCCCTTTTGTTCAGCCATGTTGCCAACCTTGAGTGCTGTCAAATACACAATGTCTCCACCATAAAAGACCCTCTGAGATGAAATCTTTTATGTAAGTCCTTTGTCACTTAAAAGTAAAATCATCTAGGGGAAAACTTCTGATTCAACAGCTCCACATCTGTGAAGTTTCCCTGACTATTGTCTAAGCAGAATTGATAATCACCTCCTTTGACCAACATTGACCCGAGGCATCATCTCTAAAATAGCTCCCTTCTCTCTGTAATCTTGACTTCTCACTTGGATGTTCCCCTATACATTACAGCTCCTGGAAAGCAGTGTCAGTAGAGGACTTTTATTTTAACTCAAATCTTAGCAAATTAAGCACATGAATGAGTACGCAGAAGAACAAGAGAAAAAGAATAAAAAATACACATTGATACAGTTATAAAATCTTATTCTAATCCTTCCCATCCAAGTCATTTCATTTTTCTGAACCTTGGCCAATCCACTTGCAAAGTTCCTGGGCCCCAAGGCTGAAGTCCTGAAATACCTTCACTTCAATTTCCTAGTGTGTGAAACTTCTACTTGCTGGCTTAGTTAGAAATACTGACATCACAGAAATCATGTTAGTGAGGAGAGTTCCCCTAAGAACCATAATAATTATAAAACTGATAAGACATTGTATTTTATAAATCAGAGTCATCTGAGATGACCCCACCCCCTTTTCCATTCAACTACTTAATTATTCTGGAAACTTGAAAATTAATTAGGTAGGACTCATCCAAATGTAGATTTTATATGTCTTTGATAAAAGTTTTAGTCTTTTTTCCCGTTCTGTAACACAGGGACAATATCATTCTTTGTGGGTGTTGGAAAGATTAAAAGAGGCAGCATCTTTGAGCAATGTGTTAATGGTGCTCAAAGAGAGCAGGAAAAGCCACATCTTTTATTTTACAAGCTTTTTCCTCTCTCCCAGAAACATTATATGCTTCAGGTTTTCTCTCAGGAAGTTCAGATTGAAATAACATTGATAGATGGGCTAACACAGGCAGAGAGAAGTCAGAGGATTGGCCTCAATTTACACAGCTTAGTAGCACAGCCACAGAGCCCCATACAGGCCTCCTGCCCCCAACCCCACTCTTTCCATAGCACTTGAAGTCCCATTCAGGCAAAGAGCTCTAAAATTTTAGTTCAAACAAAATACAAATATTTCATTCCACCTTTGGATATTTGAACCAATGAATTTTCTAATGAATTGAAAAGTACCAAAAATGATAACATTTGAGGATACTACAAGATGACTAGAAATAATGACAAGTAGACTTAGAATAGGAAGATGTGAATTTCTGTCACTGTTCAGGGGCTAACTTGGTGAGTTCATAATTAAGCAAAATGCACAGTAATTTTGTCCTGTGTAAAATGGCAGAAAATTTTCTTGTCCCACAGGGAGAGAAAAAAACTCATTTTCTGAGCACCTGTGTTCAGGTATTTCACAAACCCAATTTCACTTAAATCTTAAATAATGCTGCTTTTTTTTTTTTCCTACTGAGGGATTTGAAGTCCAACAAGTTAATTTAATTTTCCCAGAGTCACAGAATTTGTACCTGTGATTCCTATCATGTGACACTGCTCCACCCACCTTAAAGGATTGGCATGGGATACAATAAGAGATCAGAGCAAACACATCACACTGTCCACACTCTGGTGACACGTGCCAGGGCAACAGAATGATCCCTGCAGACCATCAGGAAACCTCAGTTTCATGTTCTCATCTCACTACCTACTAAGTGTACCATCTTGAACATCTCACCACTTCTCCAAACCTCAGTTATTTCATCAGTGAAATGGGGCAGAGAAAATGGCAGAAGTAGATGCCTACCTTGCAGAGTTACCACAAGACTCCAGGAAGTTCACAACTGTGAGAAAGCTCTGTTGTCCATAAAGCCCTATACAAATGTGTGCTATTATTATTATTATTATTATTATTATTATTTATTATTTATTATTATTATTATTATTGCTATTACTGTTATTATTACACCGTGTTCTTTGGTCAAGACATTTATGTTAAACTGACACAGTACATAATTGGAGTGCTCGAGTTCAATAAATGAAGTCAGCTGTCTGACTCCTTTAAGATAAATGATGTTATTACAGCATAATTGTATAACCCCGTATAGCTTACAGCAGCAAAAGGATGTGTATTTCACATGCCCTCCTATAATTACATCCCCATTATAATTTTGCAGTTAGTTGCGATGAGCTCTGGTCATGAAAACATGCCAATTTTGTATGGGATTGAAGTCTGCCTAATTTTAGCAAATTGAGAGTCACACAAAAGAAAAGAGATAAATACTATGTTGTTATTTTTCATTAGAGAATTGCTATATTAAGAGGCTGCAATCCAGCTGTGTTTGTTTAAATAAAAGTGTGATTTGAATACCTCCTACAGCTAATGTTCCTGCCAATGAATAAAAGATACGCATGCGGCTCTCTCGTTGGATGCGGAGTCGCTCGTTCTAGCTGACTTGGAGATTTATTGTTCCACATAAGGAAGCTGAAAGCGTGGAGAGCAGACCACACGCAGTGGCCTTTTGTGTATTGTTTCAAGCTATCCCACTAATAGATTTCTTCCACCAAGGCTCCCAGCAATTCAGCTGTGCTCAAATGCTCCACTTAACTGTGAAAAAAAATAAGAATAAAATAGTAATTATGCCTAAATGGCAAAGGCAGCCCAGCTCCGGTGCCACAAGGAAGAAAGTAAACAGGACAGCAAATATCATTCAGAGAAGGAATGCTGCATGTTAGTGTCACCATGATAATGCAAGTGAGTCTCTTTATTTCTTCCGAATAGAGCCCCTCTCTTTGCCCCAGCTCCTCTCTCTGCACTGCGTCTCCTTCCAGAAACAGAACATTCTGAAATGCACTGCCCTGCAAGCTGATCTACCCACAACAGAGAGGTGATATCCGAGTGGTTGCTGCAATTCAGTGCGGTGGGTGCTAAGGCACCTGGAGCTGGAGTCATTAAAGCGCCCAGCACTCTGGGATGGGGACAGGTTAAAGTCTCTGCCCTCAGACAGATTGGTGGCACAGCGGAGAGAAGATATGAGTTCCCCATTCTCCAAATCACCAAATGTGACTTTTTAGAAAGGCCATTATTTTACTGCTTGCTCTTGACCACTGGACCACTCAATTCTTTTCAGCACCAACCTCACTTTGCCTTCCAAAGTAGCCCTATATGAGTTCTTATTCTTACACACACACACACACACACAGCATTTTTTCTTTCACCTCCAGATTTTTCTAGGTATGACCCATCCCCTTTGGCTGACTTCTCTTTCCTCTGCTACACAGTAGTGAATGAATTAAAATCATCCCCCAGAAATCTTCCCTGCTCCCATCATGAGCACTCCAAGCATGGGATGACAGTGCTCTAACCCTCTCTGCAGCAATAACATTGTGCAAATTGTCAAGTGGACCAGAGAACCATGACCATGAGTTTCTGGTTCCTATTGTGGAGTGAAGGGGGAACAAATCCCTTTCCTTTTCCCCTACCCCCTTTTCCTTTCCCTTTTTCTTTAGCCTTCACTAAAATTAGAACCATTATGAGCAGCTATTAATGATAGTGCATTTTTTTAAAAGTGTGGGACTGAAATGAAGAGAACCATAGTTGTACTGATGTGTTCTGCTTAATTAACTGTCTCCCATCAATAAGCCCTTGAGAGTGGGAACTGAGTTTTTCATCTCTGGGTCCTCAGGACCCCTAACCCTGATTAGGACTTTATAGATGTATAGTAAGGGATGGATGGATGGATGGATGGATGGATGGATGAAGGGATGAATGGATGAGTGAATGAATGGATGGAGGAATAAAACACAATTTAAAACTGATGATATAGTAAAATTAAAACAAATTGCAATAAAATTCAATGATGGGCAAGTCATTTGCAGCCAGATAACAGAGGTTCCTATAGAGAAAGGGTAACCCCTGAGGGACAACTTTAAAGATCACATGGTTAGGAAATGAGCAATACAAGGCAGAGAGCACAGTAAAAATGGGTACTTCACAAACACACCAGAACCTGTGCTATCCAAATGGTGTAGTTATTTTAGAAATCAACACTTCCAAAGGCTATACAAGGTTCCATTAATAACCATCCTCTGAAATTTCAAGATGTTCATACATGGGCATTTATCTTAGATTATTTTGCTTTGTTGCTTCTTTTCAAAATCCAGATTTGGACTAATTACCTTGATAGCCAACTTCACCTTTTCTCTCAGGTTTAATACATATGACTCACATGCATAGCCTGTGCCTAATATCCTGAATGAAGTGAGTTAGCTGACACATTCAGAATTACCACCACTAGGGACGAGTAAAGTGTCACATCACTTCATCCTAGTTGCCACTTCATGGTGAAGAATTGCCTGGTGGGAGTGGGGGGAGACAGAAATGCCACTTATGACTGCTTAACCCTGTGCATTTACTTTTATCTTGCTGAAGTTTAGTTTCCTCTTCTGTAAAATGACATTAACAACAGTTGCATCACAAGGCTTTCCTTAGAATCAAATGAGACAAACACAGGTTAAACTATATGAAATTGTTATTTTGTAGATGAAAGATCAATAATTCCATGTGCTTCAACTTCATAGAGCTGTGATTAGAATAGAGTTAATGCTCAAGTTATATTAAGAATTCTTTTTGGGACTGGAGTGGTGGTTCAGTGGTTATGACGCTTGCCTGGCATGCGCAAGTACACAGGTTCACACTTCAGTACCGTACACAAAGTGTCGGAGCAATGAAAGCCATGTGAAACACTAAATAAAAATTGATTCTATATCCCCCCTCTCTCTCTCACTGTCCCTCTTTTTTAATAAAAAATAAATAAGTCTTTTTATTGCATGTACATGATGAATACTAGTTTAAAACTTTGCTTAATCCTTTAGTAGCAATTAAGAAGCAAGCCACTTATTATTTTAACCACAATGTCCTAATCTGTAAAATGGAGTTGATAATATTTGCCTTATAACTATGATATGATAATAAAAAGCAATTTGACTTTTCTGATACAAAGAATGTATTCAACAGACAGAAGCCTGTGTCATTGCAAAACACCATGAGCTATAAGAGAACTACAGCAGTTCAAAAAAGAAAGTTAAAGAGAAAGCTTATTCAATAGCTAGTTACAATCATGGGCATTCTGGCCTTATATTAAAATATTTTTATTGACATTATATGGCATGCACATAATTCTACAGAACTGGCATGTTGGAGCTGACTTAATTAAGCCAAGTGGATGCCTATGTGGCTGATTGCAGAACCATTGACTCCTGAAGTCTCCAGAATGTCAGGGAGTCTGGTTTATACAGTCTGAGTCAATTTAAATAACCAAAATGCCTGAAGTCCAAAAAAAAATCTACTCAAACAGTAATCTTCATGATAAAATTAGAGATACATGGGTTTTTTTTCTAAGTATATATCACAGGGATAAAACTAGATGTGAAATATTCAGCATTCAGCAGAAGTTTCTGACCTAAGAGGACATAAAGAATGTGTTCATTTATGTCATCAGAAACAATTATTATTATGGGCAATAATAATAAACTGAGTTATGACAACTTGCTTAGCTGCTGAGCAGATGTGGTTTTGATCAAGTGGATAATACTAATATCCACTCGATAAAGCAATGATTTTGGTTACATCCTGGGATATCTGAGAAGCAGTAGGTAGGACTGTAAGCAGATACTGTAGAGAAATGTCGGCCAAGAAGTGCTGTAACAGTGTTTGGAATGTATGCTTGGGGACTTCAATCTTGCATAAAATTTAGAGGAATGTCTTCATGCAGAGCTGAAACTAGGAACAAAATCCCAAAAGGTTTCTTCACTTAGAAGAATCTGGATCAAGATTGTTGTAAGGTGTCCTCAAGGGAATTTCTTGGAGATTATCCTGTTTAATAGGTGAAAAAAATGAAACTAAAAGACAGGCTGAACTATTCACAATGTGAGGCTTTCAAATGGGAAGAGAGGGGAGGGTTCTCCCTCAAAACCAGCCCTTGAGTGTAGTGGGCCTGGCATGTCTGGGACCAAGAGACAGTAAAGGGCAGGGATTAAGAGCAAAGACTTCCACTTTGAACAAATCACCTAACCTCTCTAAGCTTCCCTCCTTCATCTGCCGAGGAGACAATAAACCTGTACCTTGAAAGAAGTAAACCAGGGCTGGAGTGGTGGCTCAGGGGTTATGGCGCTTGTCTGGCATGCGTGAGTATGCAGGTTCAAACCCCAGCACCACATACACAACCAAGTCTCAGAGCAACAGAAGCCACATGAAAAACTACGTATAATTGCTTCTCTCTCTCTCTCTCTCTCAGAAAGAAAGATAGATAGATAGAAAGAAATAAACCACACTGACCTTCAGAGGTGTTAGATGAATGTGAGTGTTCAGTTTGCCCAGCTCCTATAAGAAGGTTTCATGCTGGACGAGGATGAACGTTAGTCCTGCGTGAGCTGTTGGGTACCCAGGTTCCTTTCCAGTGAAGCTGAGAGGTGCAGTAGAGAAAAGAACAGGTGCTTTGAGGGTTGAATGTGAGGTTTTGAGCAGATGAGTTGGCTGAGACCTGAGGAGACAGAACTCCACCTATGACTGATGGTCCTCTTGGAATACCCCAAGGCTGTGGCCTGGCCCTAGAGAAGCAGTGGGCTGACTAATCTGATCCTCACTGGGCTGTGATTGCTGCAGTGTCATGGGGGAAATGATTGGTTTTCTCCTGTAAATAGTTCCAAACCAATTCAGTGTGAGATTTTGGTGATTTGAGAAAAAGTCAAAATGACAACCAGGAGAAGTTGACAATGAACATATATTTTTAATATCCCCGACAGATGCCCAGATGCCAACAGCACAGTTAAGAAATGAATAGGGTACAATGTTTTTCCTACATGGTTCCCAGGAAACATAATTGAGATGTTTGTACAGTTCTAACACACACACGCACACACACACACACAGAGTTCTGTGGTCAGATACGCCTAGAAAACTTACATCCATTTTCAATATTTATATCCATTTTCAATAATAATAATTCGTATTGGTATATCAAATGCTGAGAAAGCCTATGATTAAATTTTTTTCTTTTATTTATTTTTTCTTTCTTTTTTTATTCAGAAATTTATTTGTTGAACAATCACACAATCTTTTAATGAAATAATGTAATATGTATACAGATTCTGAAGATTAGATTTACCCCCAAGAGTGCCCCCCCAATTACCCACCCTTATCCCTCCCCTCCCCTTCCCAAAACATCTCTAAAAATGTATTAGGTTGTATAACATTGCACCTTGTTCAGATAAAACATGATAATAGACCTCCTTTTTCAATGGCCAGGGTCTAGTTTCAGCCTCCATAGAACTTGTATTTGATCTCTGTGTCTAAGTGTCATTTTATTTTGAAAAACTACACCTATGAATACTTATCATAACCCTGGAATTCTTGTGAATTCAAGACGAGAAGTGATAGTGTCAGTTAACTGTTTCTTCAGGTTTCTTCCAGGTCCTGAAGACTTCTTCCCTACATGCAGATGACTCCCGTGGGGCACCTTTCCCATTTGCTTCAAGCAGGCTGCAGCTAAGAATTCAGGCACAACTTCTGGAAAACCTGTTTTCATTCTTGTTTTCTTCACTAGTGCAAGATAGGGGACTTTACCTTCACCACAGTCCCTAGGTACAGTATGTATGACAGTGTGTTGAAATCCTCTTTGGCCAGGGTCTATTGTCTACTAAAATGGGAGTTCTTTAAGATCACACTTGGAACCAACATCCCTGTATCCTGCAACTATCCAAATACTCACAGAGCATCCTTCACATGGTCGTTAAAGTTGCTAAGCTAAACGTCAGTGATTGAGCAAAGACAGCACTTAGTCTGAAAGTCAAAGCAATTCTGAGAGCTTCTGTATAAAGGTAATTTCTTATGCCTGCCTTGGGTGTCTGCACATAATTAGAGCATCTCACAAGAAAGCGAAGCTAGAAATGTAGTTTCATGCCTGCCAAATAAGAGACTCATCTATGGTTTATCAATTGCCAATAAGAAGCTTTATTTTACAAGACTTTATCTATGACAGCAAGTTAGCAAGTATCCAGCCTACCTTAATCCCACACCTCAGTCCTTGTTATAACATTTTACCTAGTGAGCAGCTGTGCCTAAGATACTCAGTTTCAAATCCTGGTCCACACTTGGTTTTGCAGACTTTTTTCTTATTGAGCTGTAGAACTTCATTATGCATTCTGCATTATCAGTCCTTTACCAGACATTTGTAGTATTAATATTCTTCCCAATTTTCTGCTACTTCTTTATATTCTCAATGGTGTCTTCAAACAGCAAAATTTCTTTTTGTAATTTTGATGAAATCTAATTTATCTCTGTGTGCTTTTATAGTTTTAAACTTTTTGACTCTTGTTTAAATTGTTCTTTGCTATCCCAAACCTGCAAAGACTTTCTTCTATGCATTCTCCTAAACATTTTTAATTTTTAACAAATACATGTAGATTTATGATCTATGTTATGATTTGATTGAAAGGAGTCCCTGAAAAGCTCAATATGTGACAATGCAAAAATGTTTAGAGGTGAAATGATTGGATTGTGAAAGCCTTAACCCAATCAGTGAATTCATGCCCTGATAGGGATTAACTGGTAACTGAAGGCAGGCAGGGTGTGGCTGGAGGAGGTGGGTCATTGGAGGTGTGCCTTTGGGTAAATATTTTGTGTCTGGAGTCTGTCTCTCTCTCTCTCTCTCTCTCTCTCTCTCCTTCCTGGTGCTATGCCTTGAGTCCTTGATTTGCTTCCCTCTGCCCACACTCTTCTGCCATGATGTTCTGCCTCACTTTGAACCCTGAGGAATGGAGCCAGCCAGCCGTGGACTAAGATTTCTAAAGCTGTGAGCCCCCAAATAAAATTTTCCTCCTAAAATTGTTCTTTTCAGGTCTTTTAGTCACAGCATCTCAAAAATCTGACTAAAACGATCTACTTTGAGTTAATTTTTGTGTATTATGTGATGTAAGTGTCAAAGATTTTTGCTTTCCTCCCAGTGTGATTATCTAGATCCTTCAACATGATTTATAAAAATAACTATCAGAGCTGGAGCAGTCACTCAATGGTTATGGCACTTGCCTGGCACGTGCAAGGATGCAGGTTTGAACCCCAGCACCATGTACACAATAGTGTTGGAGCAATGAAACCATATGAAAAACTAAATAAAATTGATTCTCTTTCTCTCTCACTGTCCCTTCTCTCTTTACTAAAATAAACAAATAAACAAATATCATTTCCCCAGTGGATTGCTTTAGAACTTTTGTTGAAAATTAATTGACATAACAGGTAAGTCTATTTTTGGACTTTCTCTTATGTTTCACAGATATATTAGCTCTCCTTATCCCGAGACCTGCATGGTCTAAATTACTGTAGCTTTATAGTAAGTCTTGAAATAAGAAGTGTAAATATTCCAACTTTCTTCTTTTTCAAGATTATGTTCTTTTGCCTTGTAATATAAATGTTAGAATTCTATCAGCAATTTCTATGTTTTAGAAAGCCTGCATATAATTGTGTTGGTATTGAACTGGATTTAGATCACTTTGGCCACAGTTGACCTCTTTCAAAACTGTGGAGGTGGTGCTCTAGTGTCTTCTCACAGCACTTCTGATAAGTAATTCTCTTACCTCTCTAACTTTTCTCCTCTGCACCTCTCTTCTTAATTTAACATGCTTTAAAGTTTTCCTCCTTATCACTGGTTTTCAGAAATCTGACATATTCTTCAGGGTGGGTTCCTACATGTTTTCTGCACTTGATGTCCCCTGACCTTGATTTTGTGTTTATAATATTAATTAAGTTGGAACAACGTTGGGGATTATTATTTTCCCTTCTCCTAGTCTTAGGGACTCCAAATGTATCTATGGGAGGTCACCTGAAGTTGTTCCACAGCATATTATCATTTTCCCCTTTTTAAAATTATTTTTCTTTCTCTCCCCCCCCCCCATTTGTGTGTGTTATTTTTTCTTTCTTTCTGTGTGTGTGTGTGTGTGTGTGTGTGTGTTGGTAGTTTCTATTGTTAATTCTCCAAATTCATGAATTCTCCTATAATGTCTAATTTTCTTCTATTACCATCAGAAGTATTTTTCATCTCATTCTCTATCATTGTAGTTTTCATCTCTACATGTTAGGTTGGGGCCTTTTGGCCATTTCTAGGAGCTAACTTTTTGAACATAGAGGGTAGGGTTATAGCTGTTTTGACAAGCTTGTCTGCTAACGCCGCATCTTGTTAGCTCTAGGTCAATAGCAATAGATCAATTTTTTGCCTCGTCATGGATTATACTTTCCTTGTTTGTTGCATACCTGAGTCTTTAAAAATATTTAATACCCAACATTCTGAATTTTATCTTGTTTAATGCTGCATATTTTTTGTATCCCAATCAATATTTATGGATTTTTTTTCTTGGATGAAATTAATTGGAAAGTTTCTTTCTTTCATATTTTGCTTTTAAGATTTGTTAGGTGGAATCAAAGTAGTGGTCAATATAGCTCTGTTTATTCCCCACTGTTAAGGTACATTGGCCAACAAATAGAAACAGCCACTATTTCCATGACTCTGTGAATGGGAACCACTGTTCCCTCAGTCCTTTCTGGGGGCTCCTTCCTTATTCTCAAAAATACTCCCTACAAGCTTCGGCTGATCACTCTTGAGTACTCAAGGGGGATTTTCTACACACCTCTGCAGTTCACTGTCAGTTCAACTCTCTGCTGTCCAAACTCTGACCTGCAAACTGCAGGGGTCTCGATATCCTCAGACTCACAGCTGCATCTCCTCAACTCCAAGATCCAACAGTCTGTGCGGATTTCGACTCCCACGCTGCAGCTTGGGAACTCTCTCAAGACACCAAGAGGGGACAATTTTAGGACTCACTTCATTTATTTCTTATCTTTTTTGAAAATTATTATCTTTCCTTTAGGGTTTTCTTGTTTGTTTTTGTTGCTGCTGCTGTTATTAATTTCTCAGATATAGCTATGTGTTTAGTGAGACACTCAATCTACTCCACATTGTCCCATCTTGATAAGCAGTAGAAGTACATCTCTGTCCATTTTTAGCCATTTTCCTCCCTGTAGCTCCATTTGGGTATTTCAAGTTCACCAATCTGCGTTTTCTAATCTGCTTCCTAATTCCATCTAGTAAACTTCTTTCACATTTTGGACATTGTTTTTCAACACTTGAAAATAAGCTTTTCCTTTTATGTCAATCATCCCTTTCCTTGTGGTTTTTATGATTTCCTGTAAGTCATTGAGCACATTTTTAATATTTAATAATGAACTTTATGGTTCTTGTCTGACATTTCTGGTTCTGTTTCTATTCACTAATGTTTCTTCCAATTATAAGTCAAAACTTTCAGATTTTCAAGTCAAAATTATTTTTATTAGATTCTGGATTATTGACTATTTGAATGTTGGTGTTATCTTTTCGTAAGTTTGAAGTTTGTTTGAGCCAACAGTAGAGTTATAGAAAATCACTTTGTTTCATTCAATTTTTATTTGAAAGATTTGTTTGGATGAATGTATGTATGCCCTGCTGTGCTATTATTCTACTAACCTAAGGTATCCATCTCTACTGATTTCTTTGTATATTCAACACCATATTTCTACTCTGGTCAGACATTACTCAGACATCTTCCTCTCCACTATGAGCTATTGATCAACCTTGTGAAATATCACTCTATGCTTACATAGATGAGATTTAACCAAGAACTCAAAGATACCTGCAAGCACATTTCTGGAAATTTGTTCATAACTATCCTCTATCCCATAATATGACCAGAAAATGATTGTTACTTCTACCTTTCCAAACTGAGTCCTGCATTCCCAATATCATGCTCAATGTAGGATTCTCCTCCCTGCACTGAAGTTCAGAAAGTTCCTTCAGGACACTCAGAGAATTCATTCCCCTTATCCTGACTTCTAAGGGATCACACAGCTCTATAGTATCTGCTTGCCCAGTGTGTGAAATTTTTTTTCATATAAAGATTCATCTGAATTTATGTTTGGGTTATATCTCAATAAACCCATTGTATGTTGAAAATATTATCAATCAAAAATGTGTTGGAGACTAAGCCCAACATGATGCCAGAGAAAAGAATTAGTGGTAAATAACTCTGTAAAGGGCCCAGCTGGCTTGTAAAAGAATTGGTGGTAAACAACTCTAAGAGGCCCAGCTGGATTGTAATTAGCAAACTGTCTGACCGCATGACTAAGCTATTTGGTTGCTCATTTGTTACAATTGGTTGAATGTGTTTGCACTGTATCCCTATTGGTTGTTGTAACAGATAAATACCGGGCTTATGGAGACAGAGAGAGATGACACTGGTGAGAGGAGACCTTCCCATGCAGGCAGCAGAAACAAGACAGTTGTAGCCACTAGTCAGAGAAACAGCAGTGGCAGAGACAGAGGAGAGCAGCAGAAGAAGCAGAGACAGAGAAGCACCAGCAGCAGAGACAGAAGAAGAAAACCTAATATGCAGGCAGTAAGAGGAAGAAAAGCCTCGGCAGTAGAAATAGGGACTCTAGTGCAGCAGTAGAAACAGGGACTCTAAAAGAGAAAATGTGAATAGCCTTGACTCTAAATGTAAAGCCTCTAGTGAGAGGAGATATATGATTTAAGGCCTTGCCTCTGAAAGAGAGAAGGCAGAGAAGGAAGCGCTTGGAGGGCTCTAGCTGCCGTAGAGGGAGAAATGAAGCGCTTGGAGAACCCAGGGCCAGTGGGTCTACTTCATTCCCAGTCAACCGCCGAATGAGAGCCATCAGGTTCCTGCTGGCTGGGACCAGACAAAATGCATTTAACGTACCTCACCTATAGAGCCTAGTCTACCTTAAACATGGTCAGAATACTTACGCTAGCCTAAGTTGGACAAAATAATCTAACACAAATGCTACTTCATAATAAAGCTAAATATCTCATATAAATTTTAAGAGTACACAGAAAATAAAGAACAGAATGATTGCATGGGTGTGCAGTCACACCATCACAAAGTTAAAAAATCCCAACTCAAACCATTGTAAGTCAAGGACCATCTGTACTTGACGGATTCCCTATTGTTTTTCCGGGGAAGGGTACAATCTCTTCCTAACTGCTCCATCATATCTTGTAGTAGAAGTCCTATTTGCGCTTTCTTTCAGCTCTTATCTTCCAGTGTAAATGTGTTTTAGTTATCTTTTCATTCAGTGAATCGCAAATTACTCGTGGCAATTAACTTTTGAAGAAAGGTTCACTTTGGCTCGTGGTTTTGGAGGTTTCGATCTTGTAAGATGTATGTCTTTTCTGTCAAACTTAAAAGACTGTGATGTATAATCTACTACCTCCATTTTAGATCTCCCTCTCCCTTTAAAGAAAGTAACCCCCTCACCTGTGTTCACCCACCTCTTTCCAAGGACCTCTTCCGGTACCCAGCCATCCTCTTCCGGTGAACTCTGAATCACTATGACCCTCACCACATGTGCAGCAACCCCCACCCCCATTCTCTCCCAGTCGCCTACTTCCTCTTGCACCTGCCTCCACCTAATCACAGCCAATTGTGCAGACTGTGCACCTGAGCTCCTCCAATTAGGGCGAAAGGCAGTATTGCATCAGGTTGGAATTAAAAACCCCTCACTTCCTTGCTAGGAGAGCATTTTTCTCTCACCCTTCCACAGAAGTAAAATTTCTGCCTTGCTCACCCACATTCAACCACGTGTTTGATTTTATTTATAACAGTCTGTGATTGAGAATCCCTGTGATCTTTGGGCCCTAGTGAGGTAGCACAGCCTGCCAGAAGCACATGACAGCAAACTGCTTGGATGAATGCCAAGATATGAAGAGGAAGAGACCAGAGTCCTAAAATTCCTGTTAAGGGCATGGCCCAGTAACCAAGGAACTTCCCCCTAGGCTCCAGCTCCAAGTTACCACCACCTCCAACAACACCACCCTGGGGACCATGCCTCCAACACATGGGACTTTAGGGAATACTTCCCCAAACCACAGCTGCATGATTTCTAAAGAGTCTGCTGCTATTACTTTTTTTTTTTCCCCCAAAGAGAAAAGGACAGTTAGAGAGAAAGAGAGAGAGAAAGAGAGAATCAATTTTTATTTAGTTTTTCATGTGGCTTTTGTTGCTCTGACACTTCTTGTTTAGGTGGTGCTGGGGTTCAAACTCGCATCCTCATGCATGCCAGGCAAGCGCTGTAACTGCTGAGCCACCACTCCAGCACTGTTATTATTTTTTCACTCTACTTAGGTAATACAACTATTTTTCTAGTTAACTTCAAGATTTTCTCATGTTCCTTTGTTTTAATAATTTTTATGCTTTTATTAGTACATTATAGTTATTCATAATATTGGGGTTCATTTTGACATAATCATACATGCATGTATATGATACATCAAGCTGTTTTCTTTTGGGATAATTACTGGAGTTTGGGGGGTTTTTTGTTTTGTTTGTTTGTTTGCAATCCTGCTTGCTTTAGGTTGATCTGGTAGATTTATTTTCCAGTGTCTACTGGAAAATCCTCACACTGCGTTCCATGGAAGCTATCTGCCCTCTATCATCTGTTACCCAGTACTTTTTAGCCCGGTGGTTTGGAATGGTAGTCGCTCCCTTCATCCTAATTAAGCCTCATTCTTAGACAAGTATTGTGTTCCCAGGAGTGGCCTCCTCAGTCATTTTAAGCCTGGCACATTCTCCTGCTTCCTGAATGTTTGTGTTTTAGCCCATATGCCATGGTAAATCTTTTTAAGAGAATCTAGAACTATTATTTGCTAGCTGTGTGACCTGAGGGATAAACATCAATTCTTTGAGCCTCAATTTCATCCTAAAATGGAGATAACAAATACAACTAAATATTTTGAACCCTGGAGAAAATGGACCTTTATCTGGGGCATACTAAGTATTTGATGTATGGTTTTCTGATTAACTTACAGATTATTGAAGCTTTCATTAACATACTTTATATTTAAAGTTCAGCTTCTGGATGCCAGGTGTGGTGGACATGCTTATAAAATGTTATGGTTTGGATGAAAGGTGTCCCCCAAAAGCTAGTATGAGACAATCCAGAAAGGCTGAGGTGAATTATTGGGTTATAAAGCCCTTAAACCAATCCTTAAGGGTGTATGGCAGAAGATTGCTGGAAAAATCTTTAAGGGAAGAACATGCATAAAGATGTGTTTCTTACATCAAAAAAGTCCCAAGAATCACAAAATCTGCAGAAGCTTGGTTAATCAAATCTGAAGGACTGATTTAATCAGTATAAAACTGAAAGATCTTTAGATTTGTAATAAAAATCCAAATTTGGGTAAGGGCCATCTTTAAAACAGCAGCTAGGTAGGGAAGGTGGGACAAGGAAGGAGAATGAACAAACAGGCACAGGGGAATTTAATCAGTGTGTTAATCCCCTGATTAACTGGTAGTTATGGGCTGGTAGGGTATGGCTGGAGGAGGTGGGTCATTGGGGGCATGCCTTTGGGGTATATGTTTTGTATCTGGAGTGCATTATCCCTCTCTGCTTCCTGGAGACACGCCTTCCGCCATGATGCTCAGCCTCACCTTGAGCCCTGAGACATGGAGACATCCATCTGTGTGTGGACAAAGATCTTTGAAACCGTGAGCCCCCAAATAAACTGTCACTCCTAAAATCGTTCTTGTCTGGTCTGTTAGTCACAGCAGCAAAAAAGTTGATTAGAACATAATCCCAGCAGCTCAGGAGGTTAAGGCAAGAAGATCACAGGCTTGAGGCCAGCCTCAGCAACTTAGCAAGACCCTGCCAGCTTATTAACACCTTGTCACAAAATAAAAAGGGCTGGGGATGTGGCCAAGTGGATATGCACTCTTCAGTTCAATCCCCAGTACCAAAAAGGAGGAAGTACCGAAGGAAGTTCAGCTTCTGGATAAGAATAAATGTCATCAGTTGCTATCCAGAGCAAAGGCAAAAAATAGATGTTCACCATTCATATCTGAGAATGTGTTAGAACGTAGGGTTAAAAACAGCAGTATGCCAGGTAATGAGTGGAGGGAATGGGGTTGAAGAAAGCTCTCTGAGCACTGAGTCACTCCCTTACCTGTGAACAGTGAAAAAGAGTAAATCGAAGATAGGCAAGAGGACATTCTGGACCAACAACACACTCAGAAGTGAGACAATATTGGGTCACATCCAAGAGCTTCTATTTATAAGGTGTAGTAACTGGGGGAAATTAGTTTACCTCCCTAACCCTTGGTTTCTTTATCTGAAACATGGCAATAAGAATGACTGCTATGGATTCCTTATAAGAATTAAATGAGATAATATATGTGTAAAAGACTGAGAGATAAGACTTTGTTTAAAAATCACATATACTAACAAAAAAGAATGCTATCTACCAGGAAACAGTAGCATAAGCCAAAGTCAATACAGAGCCAAAACTCTGAAATCTAGGAGAGAGATGCCAGATTAGAAATTCAAGATGCCAAGATTAGAAAGTAGGGGTAAAAGTCAGGTAGCACTAGTCCAATGTTCAGTGAGAGAATTATCCAAATGTTGGGTTCTGAAGGCAGATTATCTGAAGTGGGTGGGATGAGGAGTCTACAAGGGAATTCCAGTCCAATTCATCTTAAGGAAAGTGAACATTTGGATTTTTAGGATCCATGCTTTGGCTTAAATATTTTTTTCTTCTAGCTCCCATTTCTATCCTGGGAAGCAACATGGAATAAGAGCAAATTCCTGAGTCTTATCAAACCCTCCCCAGACAACTCTCAGCATTGTGACTTTGGCCAAGTTGTTTGTAATGGACATTTGACACACTTTTTAATTACCCATATCTAAAGCCCTTCCAATGTTTAGGGTATTCTCTATCTTTTAAATACTGATGGGGACAGAGCCTGATTCTCAGCATAAAAGTTAAAGAAACCACATGCTGCTGCTTTTGCAGCCTCCAAAGCGGAGTGGACTTGGTCATTTGAATCTGCAAATCATCAACATCCACTGTGGGCTTTCAACTGAAAACCCAGAACGCAAAGAAACGGGGCCGCAGAGAATGCACCCCTTTAGAGATATCATTGCAAGATAGCATTCTGACAAGCACCAGCTTCCGATGTCCCCCGTAATCACTAATTCAATGAGAACAGCTGCAAAGTTTATTCTTTGAATCAGTTTTTTGGGATGGATTTCAAGTGGAGTTCTTGATGAGGACACTTTGAACCTGATTCGTTGCTCAAACTGGCATTCTTTTAACCAGTTCCTTTTTTCTAAATCAGACAAAGTCCATTTCTTTATCCTGCAAATGAGTCATGAGATTAGCATATAGCTGTTTAGCAACCGTCACCTCATCCACAAAAAGTGGGACAACAGTAATATCTGCCAATAGGAAGCCCCAGTGAGTCACCAAGAGAGGCACACAAAATGCTGAAAGGAGTTCCTGAAATATAGTTATATATTGTAGTTACATATTATTGAATATTCTGTGCTTTACATGGAAATTTACAGTGTGCTGCTATGAAAATCACTGAGGAAGATGTTAATTTTATAATCTGGAAATTCAGGTCCATTAACATTAAGTGGCCAGAATGAATGGAGCTAGAAGTACTGAAAAAATCATGAGGCACAAGTAGCATTGTGAGAGCTGAAGAAGCAATGGGAATGTATAACATCAACAAAAGAAGTAGTGTGAGTGAGAAAAGGGAACCATGATGAGAATTAGCTCTGAGGTTTAAAGGGCCAGTGGAAGTGAGATATTGCAAGGGATGATAAAAAGAAAAAAGGATAGCAAGTTAGGGGGAAATAGAGATTGAAGAAACAAGCCAGAAGAAAATTGCATTTCCAACAAGGAGTGGAATTATTCTCCTGCTTCAAATTCTTGCTAATTTTTCTACAAAAAAGTAAGAAGAAATGTGCAGGACTATGAGGAATAGAAATAAGACCCTTGGGTAAAGGAGGAAAATGGGTGGTGCTGACACAGTAGGCTCCTGACATTCTTATTTGCTGGTTCCTAAAGAAAGCATCCCACAGTTCCAAGTCAGATGATGCCTGGCCTCAGTGCATAAGAAAGGATCAGAACCATGCAATATCAAAAGAAGAACGACCCAGGAATTCCAGGAAGATTGCAATACTGGAAGTCAGAGTAAACACTCCTGCAGAATCCTGGTTACTGCACCTGTCCAAAATAACCAGTTTGTTATTTTATTTGTGTCAGGACAGCATTCAAATAAAAAATGAATCCTGGAAAGAGATGTCCAGTTACTAGACGACCAGGCTGAAAGTCAAGCCAGGACTCACACTCAGCAAGAAAGTGGAGCGAAAAAGGAGGAAAGCAGAATGAAAAGAAATAACAAGTTCAAACATGCAAACAAGAGCCACTTACAGGTTGCAGGCAGAGCTATGGATGAGTGAGTGACAGCCAGAGCTTCAATAACCACTCATTGCTGGCAGCCACCCCCAGCCACACCATGCAAAGTGTGCATTATGGGAAAAAAAGGTACGAAGAGAGTAAGGCTCCAGATGCACTTGGAGGAACTTGGAGTTCATGCACTTTTAGGAAAGCAACTGCAGAAAACCCGGTGGAGGAGGGCTGGAGAAAGAGAAGAAAGAAGGAAAGGCAGGAAAACAAAGAAGGAAAGTGGACAAAGGCATGATAAAGAAGAAAAACATAAAATGTAACAAAACTGGAAGAAAATTTTGGAAAATGAGAAAAGAAACACAAAGGAGAAAACAGGAGAGAGTTGGAAGTGAGAGAGAATAAGAAAAAAATGAGGAAGGGAAAAAGATGGTCCTGTCAGAGCAGGAAGAACGTGACTAAATTGTGGGGGGGAGGGGTTTAGGAGAACACGCTTGAAATGTGTATAAAATATAACTCAATTATTTCAGATCAGCCATAACACAAGGGGAAACTGCATCAGGTTGTAGCTGCCATAAGTCTCAACTAGTTATGTTTACTGCATTTATAAACAGATATCTTTTGGCAAGTGAAACAAAAAGGCCTCCACAAGACATGCGATTCTGGGCTTCCATCCATTCACTCTGTGAATTAATTGACTTTATCTGAACTCTACTGTTTTCAGTTGGAGAATTCACTGTGAACATGTTGTACATATCTCAGATATCAAATAGCAAATGTACTGCAGCCAGATTCTGAAACGGAGCCAGAAGCTGTTCATTAATCAGACAGGGGTTTCTCTGTGATTAGGAAAGACGACCAAGAGATAGATAAATAAAATAAACAGCTAAACTCTTTGAAATGTTTTCCATATCTCTCCTTTTGCTTTGGAAGCAGAGGCTCCACTGGAAATCAGGTAATTATACTCACTAGGGGGACGGATGGTGTATGACACCTGCTTTCAAAGTAACATTTGTCCCTGAAACATCATTTCCAATATGTTTTCATGTCTTACTCAAAATAGTCATTTGCTAGCATTATATTCACAAAATCAGTTGTTTATCTTCTCTTTTGACATAACAAACAATACATTTAAAACTTCTCTTACAACATAACAAATATTACATTTTAATCTTTTATTGCATGTAAAACATTTATTTGATCTGACAAGCCGATGTAGTGAGTATTCTATTTAATTTCTCAGGCTAATACACTTTAAAAGGTTAAAGCTCCTCAGGTTCTAGACAGGATTCATGGGAGTGAACAAAAGATAAATACTCTGGATCTCTTAAATTAGCTAGATAGATGGATAGATGGATGGATAAAACAACATTCACAGACTCCTGTGAGAGACTGAAAGATCAGGCTCTTGACAGGAGCCATTGCCAAAGGCAAACCACAGGTCTGGTCTGGTCCACCCGCCATTGCCAGTAGAGCTGTGATCTAACTGACCTATGAGGTCCCCTTATTTTTTTTTACTTTTTCAAATCCAAGATCCTTTCTTTATCTCTTCATCTCCCTTCCCTGACTCATCCATGGGCAAGGCAACACAGGGCCAGCCCTGAGAAAAGTACAGTGCTTAGAACATTCCCTAAAGGGGAACGGTTGCAAGACAAGGAACAGAGTTGCAAACAGGGTGTGATTAAACCCGGATTGCAACCCAGAGACTCTCCCTGATACCCCCCAAATAGGTTATATGGGAATTACAGAGAGGGGTCCAGACATGATCAGGTACATACCTGATCATGTAACAGAACATCCCAAGGAATATTGGTTGACAGGGACAAATGATGAGGCATTCGGAAAAGATTAGTGAAAGGAAAGAAATATTAAAAGCTGAACAACACAGAGCAGTAGCAGCACACTAAAGGAAGCAAACAGAACATTAATTTTTTAAGTATAATTAAATATTTACAGAGAGAAAAGGAGATAGCAGAGACCATAATTCAAGAACAAATCAGGAATAAGCAAGTACAAAAATTAATAACTTGGATTTATTAAGAATAAAAAAACATAATTGTTATACTAAGAAGCTCAATGGATAGACTGGATAACATAAGATAGAGCCAAGTGATTTAGTGGACCACAGAGCCAGTCAAAACTCATTACAGAAGATATTAAGAAAGTTCAAATAAGAACAATAAATAAAAAGTGGTACAGAAGAGAGATGTAGAAGTGTCAATATTTAATATTAGTCCCAGAAAGAGATAAATAAAAGCAGGGAAAATATATTTGGAAAACTAATAATTTGCCATAATGATATATGACATTTCAATTGAAGAGATTATACAGTTCAACACAAGATAGTCTGTTTTAATATGCTAGATATATTTAAAAGTCATCTTCAAAACACCACTTTTCAAAAATAAAATCTATTAAAAATAATAATTAGTCCAGAAAGTAAAGGAATTTGCCTAAGACAAGTCAAATTAATATCAACATTTTTAATGACTATAGTGACTATAAGAAAAATTATACAGAATTTTTATCTAGAAGGAAAAGACTTTGAAATAAACTGCACATCAATAAGAATTATCATTTATATATAAAGGTGAATATTACCCAAGTTTGAACTTGTGAAAGAAAGTATGATCATATAAAGGAAGTTATAATAAATAAGGAAGAGGAGGAGGCAAACAAGGAAGAAAGAGAGAAAGAAAAGACATCATGTCAAAAAATAAATATAAAAATATGGTAGAATTTAGTCTATTAGTTATAATAATTAAAATAGTTTGACCACTCCAAAGAGAGATATTCTCAGAGTAGATTTTTAAAATCCACCAATGTTGAATGTAAGAGATTATTGTTTAAAGAAAGAATGACAGTGAGAGAGAGAGAGAGAGAGAATCAATTTTTATTGAGTTTTTCACATATTTGTTGCTCTGACATTTAGTTGTGTACCTGGGTGCTGGGGTTTGAACCTGTATACTTGCTCATGGTGGGCAAGCACCATAACCATGAAGCCACGGCTCCAGCTCCAATAAGAGATATATTTAAACCAAAAAGAAACCAAATGGTTAAAAGTAAACAGATGAATAATATATGCCAAGCAAATACTGAAAAACAAAACACTACAATAACACATTTCCTACGAGACAAAACAGAGTTAAAGACAAATTTAGAGAACAGGAATAAATAATCACAAATAGAAATGCAAGTAATAATGTGGTCTTAGATTATTAAATAACAATTTACACAAGGACACGAGCAGACAGAATTAAAGTTTTAGTCATAACCATGAATGTTCTTTATCATAGAAACTGAGAAATCGAGTATAGTAAAATGTAAATATTATAGGTAATTTGAAGCACATGATGAACTAATGCATCAAGAAAGCTTTACACTATTAAAGATTGCATTGGTTTTTCTTCAGGCATTCTTGGAATATTCATAGAACTCAGTCAAACACTGAACTCACAACAAAATGAAGAATCATCTTCATCAAACTATGTCCTCTCATAGCATATTAGAATATCATAAGGAAATTGCAAAAGAATAATTTTAAAACCCCATGTCTAATAATTAAAATAGTATTGCTAGTATTACCTAGTACATCTAATAAGTCAGTATTTGTTAATATTATTTTGATTGTAACCCAAACTGAAATGGGTTAAAATTAAGTCAGAGGGAAACTATTAAAATTTAGACCTGAAAGTAAAAGAACCACATGCCAAAATTTAGAAGACACACCTACAGTAGCATTTGAAAGGAAAATTTTACCTCAGACATTTATTTAAAAATAAGGAAAACTGAAAGTAAATTAACTAAATATGTGATTTGAAAAGGTTGAAAAACTATCAAAATAAACCCCCGAATCAAAGATACAGTAAATAGATGAGCAGAAATAATAGATAAAAACAATAGATAAATAGCAAATCATAATCTTAAAACAACTAATACCAATACAGATAAATCTATAACAAGGACATAAACTTAGAAGCAAATACACACACAAAGGAAAAAGAGAAATAAACACAACTATAATAGATTTTCATGAAACAAACATATACCTAGAATCCTATAAAAATTGAGATGCTTCTAGAAAAATATAAAATGCTAAGACTTGTAAAAAAAATTAGAGAATTTGAATAAATAAATAACATTTTAAAAATGAAACTAGAGTGGTGGCTCAGCGGTTGCGGTGCTTGCCTAGCATGCGTGAAGACCCGAGTTCGAACCCCAGCACCACGTACACAACTAAATGTTGTAGCAACAAAGGCCACATGAAAAACTAAAAAAAGTTGTTTCTCTCTCTCCCTCTCTCTCTCTCACTGTCCCTCTTTCTTAAAAAAAAAAAAATGAAATGACAATCAAAATCTTTCCCTACCCCCAAAATTCAAAAGTAAAAATGGTTTTGAGATGAATTCTACTAAATTTTCATAAACAAATACTACAATCCTAAATAAGTTTCTTTGAAGAATAGAAAACGGCTGGGCTAGAGCTGTGACTCAATGGTAGAGCAGTTGCCGGGGATGTGCGAGAACCTGGATTTGAACCCCAGCACCATATACACAACTAAATGTTGGAGAAACAAAATAGTTAAACTACACTAACCATTTTATGAAGGCAATATACACTTCCTATCAAAATCCGATGACAATAGAATAAGATGAAAATATAACTCAATTTTGATTTTAAAAGCAGATGCAGTGTCTACACAAAAATGGCACAGAAATGTTTACTCATATTACACTTGTAATCATCAAGACTGGATGAAACTAAGTTATCCGTCAACACTTAATAGGGTAAATAAACTCTAGCACATCCATACTATGGAATACTAGTTAATTATAGAAAGAAATAAATTCCTGATCCACGCAACATCAGTTTTTCTAAGTGAAAGAAGACACTTCCAAGTGAAAGAAACCATCCATACAGCTTCACCCTGCATTATTTCATTTACATGGCATTCCAGAAAAACAAAAAATATAGGGAAAGATAACAAATTGGTGGATACTGGGGATGTGTGGAGGTGGAGAGAATTCAGAGATGTTTAGGACAGTGAAATTCTTCTGTATTTTACTGAAATGGTGAATTCATGTCACTATGCACTTGTCAAAACCCATTGATTTACAGGCCAAAAGAGAAGACCTTGATTTTTCAAACAAGTCAATTAATCCTAGGACAGAAGGAAGATAGAGATAAAAGTATCTAACTGTGTTAGAGATGAATGGCACCTAATGAAGGGAGTGGCAGGGAAAGATGCTGACGTTTAAGGAATTTTGGAAATGACTTGGATCTCTAAGACCAAAGACTCAACCAATTTCTTCTAGTTAGTCAAATGCTTTCTTACAGAGGTGGGTTAACAATTCTGAAATTACTGGACCTGTGGACTAGGATTAATCAAGTTAGCAAATGGATATTCAATGGTGGAACCAAGTGTCTCACTGCTAAAGAATGAAATTATAGAACAACCTAGGAAGAAGGCTATTAGGAATCATGTGGACTTGGTAAAAGTTGAAAATACCAGTATGAACTCATGTTTAGATTAATATGAATGCAGATAGAAATGTGTAAATCAAGACATATAATTATAGATATATGTATGTACATAGATATGTGTGTATACATACTTATTTCTTAGCTCTGTGTAAAGGGCCTTGAAGCACGGATAGTCCAATCATAATAAGCACATCCAATGCCTAAATTTTTCTATTTAACATCTTCACCAATAAAAGAAGCTTGGAAAATGGCTAATTCTACGACTGTAGCAGAGAATACACAAAATAAACCTGAAGTGCTCATTACTAGAAAATAACAAAGTAAACACACACATACACACATGCATATTTGAGGACACAAACACACAATGACAAGGGTATGGCAAAGGGACAAAGGAGCCAGCTAAAAGTGTTCCCAATGTCCAAACTTGGAATAACTTGAAGCACAAAACAAAGTAATATTTGAGTATAACCCAAAGTATAAAATGAAAATCTGTTAATCTTTAATACCATAAATAAGGATTAAAAAATAAACAAATAAATAATTGAGGGGAAGAGACAACTCTATCATACAAAAGAATTCTGACTACTTCATGACTACTGCCCCTCAAGGCAATGGAGGGGCTGCTTCCTTGAATGGGAACTCTCTTTAATGACTTGCTTCCAAAGAGTACAGTATAAAAGGAAGGAGGAAAAAGTAATTTTATAATGCCAAAGACTGACAAATGCAATCTTAGCCAGAAGAACAAGGTTAATATAATCAGTGATGTGACATTAATGACATATATCCTGAATATGAGGTAAATAGAATGCCACTTTTCCTCTGTGAGCTTCCTCTCAAAAATGTCTACCTCTGCTGGGTATAGTATTCTCAGTTGACATTTTTTCCTTCAGTGCTGAGATAAACTCAAGACACTCATGACCAATAAGATATGTTGAGAAGTCTGCTTTCAGGTGAATCAGGACACACCTATGGTTTATTTTTTTCTTTTCTCTTGAATCCTTTAAAATATTCTTTATCTTGATAGCTTGATAATGAGATGTCTTGGGGTAGACTTAGTTGAGTTAAATTTGACTGGTGACCTGTAGCCTTCCTGTACCTGAATGATTGTATCCTTCTCCAAAGGTTTGGGAAATTTTATCCACAATACTTACAAAAAATACCTAGGACTAAATTTAATGAAAAAAGCAAAATATCTTCACAATGAAAAAATGCAAACTTTGATGAAAGAAATTGTAGAGAACACAAAAATACACATCCTATGCTTATGGATCAGAACAAACAATATTATTAAAATGTCTATACTACCCAAAACAAGCTACAGACTTAAGGTAATAACCATCAAAATATCAATGAAAATTAGAAAAACTAATCCTAAAATTTGTATGGAACCACAAAATATGTCAAATAGTCAAAGAAATATTGAATAAAAAAGAGAACAAAACAGCATTACACCAACTGCCTTCAAAATATGCTGTGAAACTGTAGTAATCAATACAGCATGATACTGGCATAAGAACAGACACATAGACCAACGGAACAGAATAGGGAACCTAGAAGAAAACCCACACATCTACTGCAAACTAATTTTCAACAGAGGGGCAAAGAATACACAGTCAAAAAATACACAGTCTTCTCAGTAAATGGTGCTGGGAAAATTGGATATCTACACAAAGAAAGAAACTAGATCCCTATGTCTACAGTGTTATAAAAATTAACTCAAAATGAATTAAAGACTTTAATGTAAGACCTGAAACTATGAAACTATCAGAACAAAACAGGAAAAATCCTTCAAGACATTGGAATGAGCAAAGATTTGGGGGCGGGGGAGCAGGGACCAAACTCCTAAAACATGAGAAACAAAAACAAATATAGAAAAATGGAATTACATCAAGATAAGTTTCTGCACAGCAAAGGATGCAATCAACAGAGTGAAGAGATAACCTAAAGAATGGGGAATATATTTGCAAATTACATATCTGACAAGGGGTTAATATCTAGGACATATAAAGAATTCAATAGCAGAAAATAAAAACCAGATCAATAAAGCGGCAATAGACAAACAGACATTTCTCAAAAGAAGACATACAAAGGGTCAACAGGTATATGAATAAATGCTCAACATCACTAGTCATCAGTGAAATACAGGTAAAAACCACAGCAAAGTATCACTTCACTCCAGGAGGAATGACTATCATCAAAAAGATGAAAGATAACAAGTGCTTGTGAGAAGCTAGAGAGAAGATGAGCCTTTGCGCATGGTTGGTGAAAATGTAAATGAGTACAGCTATTATGGAAAACAGTAAAAAGATTCCTCAAAAAAATTTAAAATAGAGCTATAACATGATCCAGCAGCCTTACTACTGAGTGTACTTCTTTAGGAAATGAAATCAGTCAGTCAAAGACATATCTGCACTCCCATGTTTATTGACACACTGTTCATGAAAGCCAGGATGTGGAAACAACCTAAATGTTCCGACAAGTGGATAAAGAAAATACAGTACATATACACAATGAACTGCTATTCATCCATTAAAATTAATAAAATCCTACCATCTGCAACACCATGAATGGAACTAGAGATCACTATTCTTTGTAAAATAAACCAGGAACACACAGAAATACAAGTACTACATGATCTAACTCATATGTAGAATTTTTAAAAGTTGATCTGATAACAATTGAAAATTGAATAAAGTTTACCAGAAGCAGGAGATAGTAGGGGCAGGGAAGAATAGGGATACATTGATTAATGGTGTAAGGTATAATTAATTAGGATTAAGAAGTTTTGGTGTGCTATAGGGTGAATATAGATCGCAATAGTGTAAAGTATATTTCAAGAAAACTACAATAAAGGAGTTTGAATGCTTCATCATAAAAAAAGTGATATGTGTTTCAGAAAAACATGCTTAACCTGATTTAAACATTACACAATGTATACATGTATTGAGACATCATATAGTATAACACTAATATATTATAGACCAACAAGCCTTGTGAACATGGATACAAAAATCCTCAATAAAGTTCTAGCAAACTGGATTCAAAGACACATCAAAAAGATAATTCATCACAATTAAGTGGGCTTCATTCCAGGAATGCAAGCCTGGTTCAACACACACAAAGCAATAAATGTGATTCATCACCTAAACAGAATTAAGGACAAAAAACATATGATCATCTCAAGTGATACAGAAAAGGGCTTTGATAAAATTCAGCACCCATTTATGCTCAAAACGCTAGAGAAAATAGGGATCAATATCTTAACTTGGTAAAGACCATATATACCAAACCCTCAGCTAGTATATTACTAAATGGAAAAAGCTGAAAGCATTTCCACTAAACTCAGGAACAAGACAAGTTTGCCCTCTCTTACCACTTTTATTCAATGTAGTCCTTGAAACCCTGCCTGGAGCAATCAGGCAAGATAAGGGATAAGAATAGCAAGAAAGGAAGTCAAAATACCCCTGTTTGCTGATGACTTGATCCTATATCTGAAAGATGCAAAAAACTACCAGAAAATTGCTTGAGCTTATAAACAGATTTGACAAAGTAGCAGACTACAAGATCAACATCCATAAATCAATAGCTTTCCTACGTGCTAACACTAATAGGACAGAAGAAGAAATCAGGAAATCGGTCCCATTTACAATACTAAAAAGAATAAAATACTTGAGAATTAATCTAACAAAGGATCACTGAAGACAGAAATTGAACAAAACTTGAGGAAGATGGAAGAATGTTCCATGTTCTTAGCCAGGCAGAATTAATATAATTTAAATGGACATTCCGCCAAAAGTTCTATACAGATTCAATGCAATCCCCATCAATATTCCAATGTCATTCTGTACAGACATAGGAAAAAAACAATTCTCAAATTCATTTGGAACAACAAGAAACCCAGAAGAGCAAAGACAATACTGAGCAAGAAAGACAAACCAGGTGGAAATGCAATAACAGATCTAAATTTACACTGTAGAGCTGTAGTAATAAAAAGAGCATGGTATTGATATCAAAATAAGAATGAAGACCAAGGGGATAGAAGACTCTGAGAAAAACCCACAAATCTTTAAACATTTGGTTTTTGAAAAAGAGGGCCAAAACACATCATGTCAAGAAAGAACCCACAGAACAGAAAGTAATCATGGCCTGTGATTCCTCCAACAGGAGACTAATACCCAAAATTTACAAAGAACAAAAAAATCTGGGTATCAAAAACACAAGCAATACAATCAAGAAATGAGAAAGAAAGCTAAACAGAAACTTCTCAACAGAGGAAATCAAGCAAGCCAATGAATACACAAGAAAGTGTTCTAGATCACTAGTAATCAGAGAAAGGCAAATAAAAACTACATTCAGATTTCACCTCACTCCAGTCAGACTGGCAAAGATGAAGAATACAGACAGTAACAGATGCTGGAGTGGTTGTGGGGATATAGGAACACCAGCAAACTCTTGGTGGAACTGTAGATTGTTACAGCCACTCTAGAAAGCAGTGTGAAAATTTTTCAAAAAATTAGGATTGGATCCATTATATGAACCAGCTATTCCTTTTCTGGGTATTTTCCCAGAGGAGTTAGAATTAGCACATTACAGCGACACAGCAAAATCTATGTTCATAGCAGCTCAATTTACAATAGCTAAACTATGGAATCAGTCTGGATACTCCTCACTGGATGAAAGGATCCAAAAACTCTGATATACATATATGCACAATGGACTTCTACTCAGCTATTAGAAACAACGATATTGCAGCCTTTGAAGGTAAATGGATGGCAATGGAAGAAATCATGCTGAGAGAAGTTAACCAAACCCAGAAAGTCAATGGTCGACTATTACCCCTCATTTGTGGAAGATAGAGCTAAACCCAGGCTTGGGTGAAAAGATAGTCAAACTCATGAATTCGACCCACCAAGAGCATAGAACCCTAACCCTAACCCTAACCCTAACCCTAACCCTAACCAAGAGCATAGAACACATAATCTAGGGGAACCAAAGACTTGTAGGTGGAGGAGTGGGGAGGGAGGAAATGGGGTGGGGGATAGGAGAGAGAAGGAAGCTATGGGAGGGATCTAGGGAGACAATCAACAATGTAGCATATTCTCCCCCCCCCACCAAGATGTCACATAATACTTATGCAATCATTTAATTTAGGACAATTTACAATCATATATATATGATATATATGTGAGATATATATGGATATTTTTATCTGTTATAAGGGCATAATATAGAAGAATCAAGAGACTGGAATGTGAGCAATGTGGGGGTAACTATGTTTTAGGACCAAAAACATATCATATTGTTACTTTAAATACATGATTATACAACAACTCGACTCCTTAATAAAAAAAATTCCCACAAACAAAAATAATGAAATGTTAAATTTGTTAAATTCAAAATATGCAAGAATATTTTTATTTATTATTAGTTAAAAAGAAAGAAAATCCAGAGTGTGCTTCTCAGACTACTAGCACTCATAGCAGGGTTTTAAAAATAATAATAAGAGACTTTACTACTTGCTAGTAGTCACCCTTCCATACTGAGTATAAAAGTAGAATTTTGGTCCATGTTCATGTTTTATTGTAAAAATTAGATATCTTATATAAAAAAAGCTTTTAAAAATAAAATAAAAATTGGCTACCAAATCTGAAAGTATAATAAAATATATATTTATAATTGTTATTTCCTCTTGTTGAATTGATTAGTACCTTTATTGTTATGTAGTAACCTTTTAGTCTCTTTTTACAGCTTTTGATTTAAAAATTATTCTATTTGATGTAAGTTTAATAGTATTCACTTTTGGTTTCCATTTTTGTGCAACATCTTTTTCAACCTATTCACTTTCAGTCTATGTGTACCTTTACCAGTAAATGAGTTTCTTGTAGATAGCTTAATGTTGGGCATTTTCTAAAATCCATTCAGCCAGTCTAAATCTTTTAATTGGGGAATTTAATATATTTATATTCACTGTTATTATTGATGAGTAATCATACAGTCCAGTAATTCAGTAATTCTGTTGATTTTTTTCTGGTTGCTTTGTATACCTTTTGTTCCTTTCTTCCTCTCTTGTTGCTCATCTTTGTGGTTTGATGGTTTCTGTTTTGACAAGATATTATTCTTATCCCTTTCTTCCTTACTGGTGAGTTTTACACTTTCATATATTTTTATAATAGTAGTTATTGTCCTTTGGTTTACACAAGACTCCTTTAAGCATTTCTGGTAAGACCAGTCTAGGGGTGATTACTTTATACTTCTGGGTATATATTCAAGGGAAATGAAAACATCATATCAAAGAGATACCTGCACTGCGGGGGTTTTTATAGTGTTGTTTGCAATAGTAAATATATAGAATTGACAGGTAGGTGTCCACTGGTGAACAAATTAAGAAAGAAAATATACTATATCCATAATGGGATATTATTCAGCCATAAGAAGAATGAAATATATATCTCTATTTATAGCAAAGTAGATATAACTGGAAGGCATTATGTTAGGTGAAATAAGTTGACAAAGAAAAACAAATGTCATATAATATGTGAAAGCTAAAAAGATTCATCTCATTCAAAAAGAGGTAGAATAACAATTACTTAAAGCTAGGAAGGTGAAGGGGAAGAATAAAAAGAAGTTGGATACTGGGTACCAAGATACAGTTACGTAGGAGGTATAAATTTTCTGCAAACTTACTACATTACAACTCCAGGGTGACTGGAATTTACAACAACGTATATATTTTATTAGGAGATAAAAGAAGAGTTCATTAGTTTCAAACCAAATAAATGACAAATTTTTAAGAAGGTATAATTGCTAATCACCTGATTTGATTCTTACACATTGTATGCAAATGTGTATCAAATTATCACACTATGACCAATAAATACTACTATGGTGTCAACTAAAAATAAACTTAAAAAATAATCATAACAATCACATAAGCCTATCCCAGTAATGCAAAGTAATCTATCAGAGCAATTAATAATTTCATCACAGTAATTGACTTTGGAGAAAAACATTAAGATACAGAGAATGATATTTGTAGCAGTACTGCCAGTCATAGCAAGGAATTGAAGACAACCAAGGTATCCTGTATTAAGATAACGAATGAATGTAAAGCGGCTTCGCATAAAATGGAATATTATGTAGCAACTAAAGAAATGAACCTAGATTTATGTGTAGGGAAATTTTTGAAATCTATGATTTCATAAAATTTATGATCACATAAAATGGAATTTTTTGTTAGCAACTAAAGTAATGAACATAGATGTATATATAGGAAATCATAGATTTCAAAATTTTTGTATTTAATCAAGAAAGTGATTATACTTATTAATTTATATATCTATCCATTTAAAAACACAAAATTAAGTATATATTCAAGGGTATACTACCTCTCTATGCCAGGTACTAGTCAGTCTTACACTATACATATTTATCTATTTAACTAACTGAACCACATACAAACAGAGAAACTGAGGCACAGAGAGGATCACAGCTTGCCTAAGGTCTCTTGATGCATAATGGCAGGGTGAGGAGTGGAACACAGGAGCCAAGGCCTGCATTCTGAATCAGTGTATTATACTGCCTCTTTTATGGCAGATGGTAGAAAGAAACGCACAAAATAAACCATTATGATGGCAGTTGGGGAGTGGGAAGAGATAGTTAAGGTTGGGAAAGAGAATGAAGAGAGAAAATGGAGATAATCAGAAGCAAGAAAAAAACAGAAACCACAAGAGGAAGATTCCAGTGACCTGATTTGAGCCTCTGGACTCAGCCCTAACTAAATCCTACACTAGACAATGCTGTTATGAGGCACGTCACTTGCACCCAGCAAGGTTCAGTCCTCACTTGGATTTATGTATTTCATTCCTACAGTCTTTTGAAATCTTGATAAGAAAGTCAATTTTTGTCTGTTAGAATGTGGTTGTCTCCAACTAAGATTACTCAATTATTTTACAAACATTGCTTCCTGGAACCCTTAGGGCAATGTCAAGTAAGAATTAGGCATCAATATCCCTCATTTTACAACTGGTAAATCTGAGATCCAGCATATATATCCAAGAAATGCCAAAAAATGCAAGTGCTGAGCTGAGTTTTGAATCCAGATCTGCTTACCTCAAAATTCTTTCCCTTTCTACTATACCATCTAGATCATTTCACTCAAACGATTACAAAGATCAAATGCAATCCAATTTCTTTTTATGTAGGGTCCCAGTACACATCTTATTTCTGCTTGTGGAAATTGTACTCATCCTTCAAGTCATCGCTCAAATTCTGTTACCCTCTCTGAGTCTCAATTTCTTCAACTATTTCCCATATATTCAAAAAATTAAATAGCATTAATATATGAGAATGTTTCTGGCACAATGCCTGCAATGTACTAGGTGCTCAATAAATATTCTAAAATCCATGTAGTGAATTATTAAAACATACATTCAAGAGGTTAGTTGTAAATCAATCTTTACAGATAGTTCCCAGAATATTTTAATCAACAACATCTTTCTATATCAGTAATCTTTATTTTTTTCTTTCTTTTCCTTTCTTGTGTAGGCAAGGATTAGGAAAATCAGTACCATTCCTCCAATTTAGTACAACCCTCAAATTATCCAGGGATTGTGGAATACTTAACAATAAGTAGGGAAAGATTAAGTTCCTTTATTGATTGCCGATCATGAGCCATGTATGATGTCCAATTTTATATATATATATATATATATACATATATTCATTTAATTATCAAACCAACTTATGAAGTCATATGATTATCCTTGCTTATCAGATGACAAAACTAAGAATCAGAAACAAGATGCAAGTTATGTAAATTCACTCAAGAAAAGGTGGGGTTGGAGCAGTGGCTTGGCCGTTACAGCGCTTGCCCGGCATGCACGAGTACACGGGTTCAAACCCCAGCATCCACGTGCACAACAAAGTTTCAGAGCAACAAAAGCTATATGAAAAACTAAATAAAAATTGATTCTCTCTGTCTCTGTCATTCTGTCTGTCTTTCTCTCTCTCTCTCTCACTATCCTTCTCTCTTAAAAAAAAAAAAAGAAAGAAAAGGGAAAGAGAATGTTATTGCAGAAAGTACACAAACTTTGGGGCAAAGGGGACCAAAATCCTAAAAATTACTAATTTATGACATTGGGCCAGAGACTTTTGAGCCTTATGTGGACTGACTGAAATAATGTCTATTAAAGCCTGGTTTGTGGTAAATACCTTAAATAGTGAACCCCACTTTCTTCTGGCCAGCAATGGGGCTATAATCTGACCCCATTTCTGTTTGACACAAAAATCCATGTTCTTTGTCCTTCCAAGCCTCCTTGAACAGAGAGCTTCCTTGTAAAGTTTAGGGTACGAGATTTTGTGCAGTGCAGAGCTAAAAATAAGTATTTGTGTATTGATTGATTTTTATTTAAAATGACTTCCTAAAAAATCTTTCATCGGTTAAAGATTCAATTGAAATTATTAGCCTATAGCATTTATGAATAGATGGCATATACAGGTCTAATAAAAACAGATTAACCCCTCTCTTTCATTTTACACTGCATCATGCACTGAAAACTAAGTCTGATGTAATAGATCTCTTTCATGGTTTTAATCATAACAATTGTACTAAATGACTTCTTTTTGTGCATGTGATAACATCATAATGGAAAACTAAATCGATAGCATATTTCTTAATCTAATTATATGCCTTGCATTTCTAAACCAGTTTTAATGAAATACAATAAGTGGTAGTGTGGAAATTAGAAGAGGCTAAAAAAAAAAGAACAGAAAAAGCAGTTGGAAATAATACTGTCAGTGACAGGAATAGAAGTCTAAACTATGCCCGTCTCTATGAACAATGCCTTCCTTTGTGACTATACAATAAAAAGCCAAAGAGGTGGGGAGATTATCCAAACAAATCATCGTTTTGAGAAACAAGCATTTTTACAGAAAAATCTAAGACTACATTAATTCAAAAATATCTAAGCACCATCAGAGACTGCAAAACTCAACTATACACAAGCCTCACCTTTTTCTCTGTTTAGGCCATGACCTAATGAACACACTAAGACCTTCACATGATTTCAAACTAGTTTTTAAATAACGCATCAGGCTTATTATAGAAAGTTTGGAAAATATTGAAAGATACAAAGCAAAAAATACAACAACCTCAAATCTTGCACCCAGGAGTGATCAGTGTTTTCCATATTCCTTTCTTAAGCACACATCATATCTTTGAAATGATATAATAATTTGGTTGAAAGCATAGTCAGATAATTCAAAGAAATAAATAGCCCATAAATAGACACTAATATAAAAATGCTATTTTTATAGATGCTGAATTCATTTGCTAGGGCTATTATAACAAGGGACTGTAGACCAGGTAGTTTTAAACAACAAATCTATTTCCTCATAGTTTTGGAGTCTGGAAGTCTGAGATCAAGGCATTGCAAGGATGATATATTCTGAGACCTTTCTTAACTTGGAGGTGACCACCTTCTCCCTGTATCTTCCCGTAGTCTTTCCTCTGAATATGTTTATGTCTAAATGTCCTCTTCCTATAAGAAGACTTTTTGTATTTGCTTAGGGACCAGCCTAATGACATTCATCTTAACTTCAACACCTATTTAAGGTGCTATATCTCCAAATAAAGTCATAATCTGGAGTACTGCAACTCAGGATTTCAGAATATAAATTGGGGTGGGGAGTCATAAGTCAACCACAAACTATATCCAAAATCTCTATAGATCTTGCATCAGGCACTAGAGATATAAGGATTAGTAAACCAAAGACTCTGTCCTGAAGAAATTGAAATCAGTGGCAAATGAAGGACCATTTAATAAAGGGAATAATAGAATTTAGTGTATCTCTGGGGAAAATGTGTCAAAGTTTACCTTACACCAAATACAAAAATAAGTTCAAACTTTTTTTCTTGCTTTTTATTTATTTTTTATTCATTTGGCATAGTCTTACATATTGGGGGGAATTATTGTTACATACTCATGCATTGAAGGATATTGACAAAGTAAGTTGAGGCTGATCCTCCCCCCTTCGACCACTCCCTGCTCCCATGTCTCCTCTGTTTTATCCCCCTGTTATAGATAGAAATAAGCATATACCTGTGTATTAATTTTTGAATTTCTGATCTTCTTTGCCTGCCTGTGTATGTTTGGGCTTCTCATGGGAGTCGAGAGTTCCCAGTTGCATTGATAAATCACCAATCCCTCCTCCTCCCTACCTTCCTCCATGCGCCCCCCCATCTTCTTAGTTATGCTCCCCCTGCTTATGTGAAAATTCATCTATGTTGAGTTTATTTTTTGAGGTTTGCTAACTTTAAGCTTTAAAAGGATAAATGTAAGGAGAGCGAAGATAAAAAAGGAGGAGGAGGTTAGCAAAGGAAGAAAATGGTAGAAAGTGGATGTGAGTTTTATCTAAACTATGAATGAAGCAGCTATTTTATCTTTAATTCATTCATTTAATAAGCATTAATTGACCAAAGACAACATGCCAGATGTTCTGCTAGACACAGAATGAACCAGGTTTTTTTGTGCTTATGTACAATACAAGGCTTTGGCTTGTTATAATGTGAATACAAGGTCGCAGTTCTTTGCTGGCCTGTTCAATACTGACCTCATCTATGTTACCAACATCACAGGCTGAATGCAGCAAACATGTCACCATGTAAGTTATTTTCAAAGCATTTTTGTAAATCAGATCATATCAGAAATGCACAAAGAGGGCTGGCTGCTAGAGGAGCCCTGAGGGAGCCCTGTGTGAAAAGAAGCATCCTTATGGAAAGGGAGGAACACTGCCTGGCTCCAGTGCTGTCTCAATCCCGACTGTCATACCTGGGTCCTGGCTTGCAGGTTATGCCTGAGCGCTCATCTGTGCTCACACTGTCTGTCCTTCTGCCTGGGACTGCAAACCCCTGGAGGTTGCCTCACCACATCTGTTCCCTTCATCATGGCCAGTGTCACAATGAAGCATTTGCAAAGAGATCCTAGTAAATGCTTTTAGATGCTGACAATGATGCAGAAAAGGAACTCAGCAGACAGTACCTGCAGGACTATAGAGGATGCCCCTTGCCGTATACTTCTAAGCAGGCAAGTCCTGCATCACATGTCTGACACTCATGCCCAGCTACAGGGAGCAGGCCCCTAGGATCCCTTGGTTCCGTTGTGCTCCCAGTGCAGGGAGCAGATATTATATGAGGCATGGCAAACTAAAATAAGAGAGCTGGAAACTTCTTGGGGGCATGCCAAAAAGCTCAGTACGGATGATATCTGGGTGCTTGTCACCCAGTGTCTTGAAGAAGGCAAGAGGGACAGAGGATCGCTGTCCTGATCAGTGGTAATCAACTCATATCAGCAGTTCATTGCATTGAAGCATGCTCTCAGAATCCAGTCATCTTTTCAGAAGAAATGGATAAATTGCATTTTTTGTTTTGCTTTGCTTTTGGTTTTGGCTTTTTGTTTGTTTTTTATTTGCCACAGTTTTGGCACCTGGAACATAAGAATACTGGAGGGATCATGAGGCCTTTCAATGCCATGTTTAGGGGTTTGATCTTTATTCTGGAAGGGTTGGGAGCCATGCAGAACCCTATTTGGGAGACTGCATGCTCCCATCTGAGATTTAGAAAAATGACTCTAGCAGCATCATGGAGGTTGGATCAGAGACATCAAGTTGGGAGAGAAACCTCAGCAGGGCTGATCCTGGACCACAGTCCTTCATCTTCCCAGCCATTTATGACATGGCTCTTGCCAGTCATTGCTTCCACCTAAAACCCTCACTCTATTTCAATGGGTCCCTCTGTTATTCCTTCCTCCTACTCTCTACCTGACAGACTCCAAAACATAATAATATCAATAAAACGAACATTAATATCTATAGTAATATTAAGAAGCATTTATTGAAAATTGCTTTGTGCCATTGGTTTCAGAACCAGACAATAAAGCTGAGGTCTGTAAAAGTTAGCTAGTTTGTTCAAGTTTGTCCAAGTAGTAAGTAGTAAGGCTTCCAAGTATATGTGTCTTAGTCTGTTTTCTGTTGCTATAACAGAATAACTGAGACAGAGTGATTTATAAAAATAAAATTTTATTTGGCTTGCAGTATCAAATACTGGTAAATTTAAGAGTTTGGTTTCCAGTTAGGGTTTCATGATGCTTTAACTTATGGCAGAAAGGAGAAAAGCAAATATACACATATGGAAGAGAGAGTTAGAAGGGTTTGTTATCTTCCTTTATGACAAGAAGATCCCCCAATAATGACCTAATCATCTCTTAAAGGCCTTCTCTCTCAACACAACAATGTCAATCAACTTTCAGCAGGAGTTTCAGAGAGAATAAGCCATGTTGAAGCTACAGCACTATGGAAGTTCTTAATCCATACTATGCTCTTCCACCATGAAATATTGACTACTTGCATTGTACCATGTATTTTCACATATTCTCTTATTTAATATCTTGGCCACAGGCTGGTGTGGTGGCTCAGCAGTTACAAAACTTTCCTGGCATGTGTGAAGACCTAGGTACGAACCTCAGCACCACACACACAACTAAATGTCAAAACAATGAAAACCAGATGACAAACTAAATAAAACTGATTTTATCCCCACCACTTTCTCTCTCTCATTGTCCTTTCTCTTTAAAAACTATTTTGGCCACATAGTAGGATAGGTGTTATTATTTCACTGCAGAGAAAACCGAATTGCTGGTCTAATTACAAAGTCATTATACTTCCCTTTGAGTGCCTGGCTCATAGATGCTATTGGCACATATTTACTCCTTTCCTCCTACCTGTTGTTTCCGTGTCTGCCATGCCCGTAAGTGTATCTTGCTGATTATCCAAAGATGGAACTGGTCTAATCACACCTGCTTCAAAAACCAGCTAATATCCATTCCTATTGAGAATCCAGCCTGTCTGCTCATCTGGAGATATAAGTTGTTATAGTTGCTCACCCATATCTCTTGCAAGATAAATTTTCCAGCCCACAGCCTGCTGCTTACAATGACCACATGCAATGTTCTGCGACTCTGCTATTCAACCAAGGCTGGTTGGACTTGAAAGTCAACAATCAAACATCCTTTCTTGGAAAGGTGAAATAAGGAATGTTGAAAGGATGAGTCAGGTTAATATTGGAAACAGCAGTATCCAAGGTACTGTCAGATCATAATAATTATGATGAACCATGGGCAACCTAGAGATACAGGGAGTAAAAGCAAAGAAGATGCTGGAAATCTAAGTGGTAAAAGAGAACATGGAGTAAGTGCTCATGGAGAATGGGAATGCCCAGATGTTGAGGAGACAGTGAGGCCCATGGCAGAAAAAGAAGGACTGTTAGAGCTGCCTAAGTCCTGATGACTGTCTCCATTGAAGAGTGTCCCTAAGGCAAACTTTCTTTTTATTAGGTTATATGGGTGACACTCTCTCTATTACTACCCACAGAGATAATAATAATAATAATAATAATAATAATAATAATCAGCTCCTTCTTGCCACTCAACCTTGAAGGTTTTCTGTAAAAGACTTTTGGGGATGTCAATCCAAAAGCAAGATGGAAAAAAGTCAAAATATGAGATATGAAACCTGGAGGCCTTTAGCTAATGTCTAGCCCCAGATGCCCAACCGACCCAGCTCTCCTCCTGATTTTCTCCAGCCCCTCCTTTGGGTCCCTTCCTCCCAAGAGTCCATCTCAATCTCTGTGGAGTTGTGGGAAATCTTCCCTCTGCCTAGAACTCCTGCCATTTATCAGATCTGACCTCTCCAGACCTTTAAGCTCTGTGGCTCAAGAATGCATTTGGGTTGTTGCTTATTGCTGTTACGAATACAACCAAGATTACACACACACACACACACACACACACACACACACACACACACGCTTCTCCGCCTAAAGCCTCTTATCCCTGCTTTCAGAGAAAGCCACCGGAAGGAAATGGTATCTTGATTTACTTTGATTTACTTTTTCTTCCCAGTGATGATTCAAGTCCATTCTGTGCAGCAACCACACATACCACTTACCAACAAGGTGATTTAAAAGGTGAAGCTTTGTGCACTGGCAGCTTCACCAATCCTCCACGCTGAAATTTGAACTATATCTCTCAAAGACTCCTGCATTTCATGAAAAGTTTTGCTCACCAAAGGAAAGAACGTGAGTGCATTTAGACTTGATTATCCTGACAATGGGTTCCCATGAACACTTTGAAAGAAGAGATTTAGTGTGGCTGTAACACTGACCAGGGCTAAAATGTCTCATGCTAGCAACTCACCCATTCTCCAAATCTTTGTTTCTGCCTCAGTGAGAGCCTACAGGAAAGTAAGGGAGAGCACGATGAGCAAATGACTATTTGGTCAAAATGCCTTATTTTCTCCTGCTGTTTGCCCCTTGCTGCTCATCTTCAGTGTAGACCCTTCCCACACGCAGCACATGCACCTTCATTTGGGAAACAACCGAAGTCCAGATCAAGCTGAAACCAGCAAGGTGGCAAAACTCGCACTAGGGTATCGTGGGGGCCTCTACCCAAGCCATCTCTTCCACTAGCTGGTCCCTTCTCCCTGAAGTTCTGTCAGTTCCAGCTCAAGTCCTGCTTGAGGGATTTAGCATTTCTAGAACAGACTAAACTGTTGTCTGCAAAAGGCAAAATAGAAATTTCCTACAAACTCTTTAAGAATGAATTTATCAGACCTTTCTCTCATTAGTAACAGGAACCAAATGCATGGATTTTGGTGTAAATAAAGAAACACAAAGAGAAAGACATAATATGGATTTATTTATATGAGACTGAGTTTTCTATAATGTACATATTGCTTCCATTATTTAAGAAAATGAGACAAATATTATCAAAAGTTTTTCAACTCATTACCCATACCTATTGCTATGCTTTGAATATGGGTAAATCCAAAGGTCTATTCGCAAAGGTTTGGTTCCAAGGATTGGGATTTTGGGAGGTGCAGTGGATCTTTAAGAGATAGGGCTTAGTGGGAGGTCCTCAGGTCATTTGGAGTGTGCACTCTCAGGGGATTGTGGGACTCCTGTTTCTTCTTGCCTTTCTCTCTCTCTCCACTTCCTGACTCAATATTTAACCTCTTGCTCTCACATGCCATGCATGCATGTGTCCTGCTCACTAGAGACCCAAACCGACAGAGCTGCCCAATCTTGGATTTGAACCTCCAGAACCACAAGCCAAATAAACCTCCCTTTACTTCAAAAGCAGCAAGCAGCCATGGTCAGATAGTTTGTCACAGTGTTGGAAAAGACTAATACAACTATATACATTTTTCTCCTATAACTCAAATATCCTGAGTTAAGTAAACTAACATACCCTTAGCCTAACACGAAACTGAAAATAAGAAAGGCATTGTCATGCTGATCACAGCTCACCACCATGAATGTCTTCTGAGAGAGCCTATGAAACTACTGCTTTCCTGTGCACAACAAATATGAAGCGAAACATAGAATTATCAGATTGGTAAAGTTCATTCCATGGAGCATCAGATGCTTTACACATCTGATACTGGTACTATCCAGCCCGTTGGCAATACCCAGGAGGTCAGACCCCTGGATACCTGAAGCTAGATCTCTGAAGTACTGAGGTTTGAGTCAACTTATGGAGATAAGCCTACAATTCTCTTAGCTTGCATGTGTGTGGCCTGCAGTTATGCAGACCAGCCATGGTGAGCCATTATGCATGGTAAGTAGGCATGCATCACAATGAATCTAGGGCTCCTTGATGTTTCCTGCCTCGGTAGCAACACTGAAGCCCCAGAGCAGGAACGATTTCATTAACGTAGGGAGCATGACAACCTGTGTCCTACCATGACAGTAGCCACAAACTCAAGATTGAAACATTCCCTCTGGAGGCTGTAAGAATGCAGTTGTCGTCAAGTAATCTTCTTGGAGAGCCATCAGCAGCATCAAGCGAAAGACTGACCAAGAGAATAAGGAATGGTACCCAAACTGCATCTGGAAGAACACCTGAGAACACACCAAATAGCTTTAAAGTTAAATAGCAGCTCTACCAATGACTGGTTTTGTTAGTCTGGCAAGCTTCTTAAATTGACTGGCTGGCATAGGCTGAGCTAAGTTACAGTAAAAGAAAAGTCCCCAGATCTGTTGTTTAATGTAATAAAAGTGAACATTTGCATATGTTTCAGTTCAGCGTTGCTTGGAGTCCTCCGCCATCACAGTGACACCTCTAAGACAGACCTCCAAGCTCACCACAAAAGAGAATGAAAAAGCTGGAGGCTTGAGGTGTTTCTAAGGGCCAGACTTGGAAGTGGCTGATATCACTTTTGCCCACACTCTGTTGACCAAAACTCATTTCAGAATCTGGAGCATGTGCATAGGAGGCTGGGAGGTGTGGTCTTTTTGTGTCCTCAGATGAGCACATCCTATTTTCTTTGCGTGCCAAATTTAACCTTTCTGTATAGGACTTCAGTTTAACCTATTGAGTAATGATTTATTCATTATTATTCTCCCTCCATCCCCTTTCTCCCTTTCATGTCTATGGTGAAGATCAAGTAAGGTTATATTAGTAAATTATTAAGCTAAGGCTCAGACAGTAGACATCCAAAAATAGTGTTGAGAGTGGTAGCATAGGAGGTGGTGATAGTATAGTCATCTCAGATATAATTACTATTGAAATACCACTGTTAGAATATGTTGCCCACATTTTGATTAATATATGTCAGCATCTTGTCTTTAAATTCCTTTCTCCCTCTTCAGTCCTTTCCCATGTAAACAACTATCTCATCTTCCTGATAAAGAGTTCCCCTAGTTCAACTTCCCTTTAGGAGCACTATTACCCAAAATGTTTGATAATAGTTACAGGTTCTTGTTTCCTTCCCTCCACATTTATGTTGTGGTTGACATTTCCAAACATCCCACTCCTTCAATTGGGGATATTTGTATCTATCTCTTGGTTCCTGAGTGGCTTTGAATCTGAGGCCATAAAATAGAGAGAATTGGGGGCAAGCAAATCAATCAGAGAAACAAAAGTTGTCTTTTCTCCATGATGGAATCAGTTTCACAAATCACTAAGTCATTTATGTAGTTGACATAAACTTACTGAGAACCTTCTATGAGACCAGTTCCTGCTGAGCTCTAGGGACATGGAAATAAATAAGACATACCAAGAACTATAAGGATCAGGGCCATGAAGAGAAGCATAAACAGTAATAGCCAAAGAATCTCAACTGTGGAGAACAGATTCATGGACTTTTGGGAAGAGGTAGATCATTGTCAGGTGACTCCTCCATGAATCAAGGAAGTCTATCTGAATCTAGCTGCACAGGGAAAGGAGATGGTGTCAGATCCCAACTACCTGCACTAGAACACAAGCCTATTCTCTAATTCTAAGTACACTTGAGAACTAAAATCCTTCATCAGCCACCACGTGCCACAGATGGTGAGGGAGGGAGAGGGAAGCAATAGCCCAGGACTCAGGGGTGCTATACTCATCTAAGACATAACTGAACTATGGTTGAGAAGTGATACATTTTACTCAGAATTTATTCTTTCATATTGTAACATACTGGATGGGCTGTATTTAGTCCTTAGACCTGGGAGTGTAGGCAACGACATTGAAGTTATTATGGTCCCTCAAGTCTGGCCTTCATCACCAGGCCCCACCTCCATGCAGTGAGGTGTCTGTGTAGAGAATTGTTTTCAATTGCCAGGCAGACTTATCTTTACAGATATGCCAGACATAACCTGCTCCTAAGAACTGCTACAGTCCCCCTGGCCCCACAACATCTACATCCCCACTCTCTCTTCTTATTCACCCAACATCCACAATTGTGGAGGCACCCCACTATTATTGGATAAAAATGGGTTCTATTTCAGTTAGGAACTATTATTTTCCTTCCAAAAAAAGAAATTCAGAGGACTAGTAAGGAAGGTATACATTTTATAAATATCTCAGGTCCCCTTAGTCATTCTTTTCTGTCATTCTGAATCAAGAAGACAAACATTTAAGCATGATTAGGATATACACTACCTGTTACTACTTGCTAATCTTTGCTTAATTTAAATTTACTGCTATAATTTTAGCAACTAAATACCAATTTTTGCCATTCTCCCTAAAAATGCATACCCTCCTTGTGAAAGTAATTCAGAAGGCAGCAGTTTGCTCCTGAATACAAGTTCATTTTGAAACATCATTAAAGCTCAGTAAATATTGGATTTTTCCATGTCACAGGAAGAAATGGAGGACCATTTGGGAAAAAGAGAGCATTGAGAAAGTTAAATGTCTTAGAAAAGACAGAAAAAAAAAGGGAGATAAGCTACTACTGACTTTAGTAAGAAGGATTTATATTGCCAGGATTCCAGAGAATGTTGTAGAGTTGAAATTTCCCCCTCATTTTTACTCAGGGAATCATTTGTTTTCCCACTTTGATTAGTATAACAATATGGTAGACCTCAACATTGCTAATGATACAATCTATATCCTTGATACCTGCTCTTCTGTATACATCTAATAATTCTACCCACAAATTGAAATTCACCAAATAGCCATGCTTTGAGGCAAGTGAGGTCAGGAAATACAGCCTGGTTCATTCCCATCACAAGATTGACTCCCTGATTGGGTTAAGACTTTTATAACCCAATCATTTCACCTCAACCTTCATATTGTCTCATATATTGAGCTTTTGGAGGACACCTTTCATCCAAACCATAACAAGTGCACTTATGGTTTGGATCTAGAATGTCTGCCAAAGTCCCATGTGTTCATTCAGAGGTGGGCTTTTGGGAAGTAATCACATCATAAGGGCTCTGACCTCATCAGTGGATTAATCCACTGGTGTCTGAATAAACTACTAGGAGGTGGGACCTTGTTGGAAGAAGTAGATGTGCCCTGGAAGGGTTTATCTTTTCTCTGGCCTCTCTCTCTCTCACTCTTTCTCTCCCTCTCTCTCTCTCTCTCTCTGTTTCCCAGTTGCCATGAACTGAGCAGTTTTCCTTAGCCACACTGTTCTACCGTGATATTCTGCCTCACCCCAGACCCAGAGCAGTGGAGCTAGCCAATCATGGAGTGCAATCTCCATAAATATGTACCAAAATAGGTCTTTCTCCTTTAAGATATGGTAGCAGCAGATAAAGCCAACACAAGTGCCTACTCTGTTTCAGTTAGAAAGGCAGTATTTAACATAGGACATGTGGAGTAAAAATCCTAAAGTATAGACACAGCCTAAAGTACAAAGAATAAAATAGTTCAACAAATAATCACACACATTCATAACAACATATACTTAAAGAATGCAATTTAAACAATTCAAATGTAAATATGATGTGAAGAGAATAAAGGGGGCAAATATAATGAGTGTTACGACATAGATTAATTACAAGTCTCTAAAATGTATAGGAATATATAGAAATTAATCAAGGAAGTGGGGGTGGAGAGATAGCACTCTTTAAGTCCCCTTCCAGAGTACAGGAATAACATAAATTTAGAGCCCGAGCTTGATATGTCATTTGTTCCATTCCTCATTTAGCAAATTGAGTACCCACTGTGTGCCAGGCTCCATGGTAGTTTCCAAAATGGAGAATTCAAGCTCCTGTAGTCTACTCCACCAACTTAAAGAACTAATGCTTATCCATGAAGAATACCTCACAAATAATCTCATATTTGGGATGAGTTCAAGTATAGAACCAGGCCTTCATACCATTGAATAGTTCTCCTCAATCCACTTATTATGCTAACTATTGAGCCCTTTGAGAGGTACTCGAGATCACCTCTTGGATAAAGCCAAAGAATTGAAGCAGGAAACCCAGTGACTCAAGGCAACGCCACACAAGAGTGCCAGTGACACTTTGTGCAGTTTTGTATTTTTTGTGATAGTTTATATTTTAGCTGTGACAGCTTACAGTTCAGCAAGAAAAATTATATATTTAAAAAATTTGTAATGAGGGCCTGGAGCAGTGAATCGGTGGTTACGATGCTTGCCTGGCATGCACAAGTACACGGGTTCAAACCCCAGCACCCACGTACACAACTAAGTGTTGGAGCAATGAAAGCCATGTGAAAAACTCAATAAAAATTGATTCTCTCTGTCTCTGTCTCTCTGTCTCTCTCTCACTCACTGTCCTTCTCTCTTTAAAAAAACAATTTGTAATAAGTATTTTGTTTATGACATCGAATTTATACAATGCCATTATCTTTCTACTCCACATGTCCTGCATCTCTGCTTCTAAGGTTTTGCAGCCTTTACCTGATCATGAACTTCTAAGTTGTATAATGTCGTCATTTTTACATGAGATTTAGTCTGATATTTCAGGCGACCCTGAGCAGTTTTGTCCCATGACCATGAATTCATCATCATGTTAAACCTTCAGTACACTTGTCCCCATTCCATCTCCTGCCCACAACCAGGATATCATTGTCATCCTCTTAATGCAAAGCTCAAGCTCTACCTGCCGGAGAATGGGTTTAAAATCTAAATGTATGCCACACTCACAGCGCCCTGCTAAGAAAATCCCTGGAAGCAGATTATTGTGCATGACCTTTCTGTGACAGCCACAGTGCTATCCTGTTTCCAGCCCAGAATGCTCAGGGCTCAGATCAGGACTCAAGGCATGAGCTCATGACCTTCAAGCTATGATGGCATGAAATGGCCCAATTGTTTTATGTTGCAGTAATAGTAATTTTAATAGCAACAATAGTCGTAATAGTTTATAGTAATAATTTGATATCAACCTTTTCCAGATTCCTTTGCTTAGGTTTTATAATAAAGCTAAGATTCCTTCCTTTCAAAATAAAGTTCAGAGGCTTTTTACTGTTTTCAAAACTAAATCGTTTACAAACAGCAAGCCTTCCTATGTTGTTCTGGATAGGTAACGATTTACAAAAAAGGAGAGAGAGAGAGTTCTGCATGTAAAGTCGGAGGAACTTTGGAATTGCAGTCTAAGGAAACTGATTGTCAGCAGGATCCGAATGTAACCCTAGTGAGGGAGGGTTTCCTTGCGGGGAGGGAGACTGGCAGCTTTTGAGATTTCTAGTAATCTGATTTCTATTTTAGGTTGGTTTCTGTTCTTCACTATAATCCCTGTAGTCATTCCTCCATTTTAATTAAATATATATATATATATATATATATATATATATATATATATATATATACACACACACATACCTTCTGTTTCTGTCAACTATGCTCAGAGAGGGAAAAAGAAAACTGTCAAGGAATGGGATACAGTGAGAAGAGACACAGGAACAGCCACAGAGACAACAGCAAGCAGGTTGAGAACCCAAAATCCTTAACAAGATCCTAAGCAGCTGATCTCTTATGTGCCACAAACCCCCTTAAGGAGGGTACTGGACTACCACTGCACACAGGAGAAGGGACTCCAAGCCATTTTATCTGGTCTAGTCGTGGAATCGACAAGTGACCTATGGAAGGCCAAAGCACATGGAGCCAGTGAGGACAACTTCCCAGGCATCCAGGGAGGTCTTGCCAGCATCAAACCTGCATATTTTCCAACATCCATGAACAGGAAATGCTAATGACTTGGCTTAGTAATAACACTTGGGTTCTTCTAGCAACCAAGTAAGCAACAAAAAACGTTGGCCCTTGCTCTTCTTCCTGGTTCTTGCTTTCGAACGTGTGTGTTGTTGGTTGTTGCAGGTTCTTTTTCCATATTTCTTTCTGTAATAAAATGAAAATCTGCGGCTGGAGCCACTGCTCAATGGTTAGAGCATTTGCCTGGCATGCGCAAGGACCAGAGTTCAAACCCCAGCACCACATATACTACTAGGTGTCAGAGAAACCAGAACCAGATGAAAAATAAATAAAATTGATTCTCTTTCTCTTTCTCTATCCCTCTTTCTCCCTTTCTCTCTCTTAAAAAAAGAAAGAAAGAAAAAGAAAATCACATTTTGAGAAGCAGCCATAAAGCTTTTTTGTAATACTAAGAAACCTATCAGTTCTGCAGACAACATGACTGATCACATATGGTTAAATGCTCATGTTTTTTGTTGGCTTTGGGGGTTTTGATTTTAGTTTTCTATTGTTGTTTTGGAGGGGTTTTTTTCTTTATGCTCTCTGCAACCAGCACAATTTGTAGTGATATTTTAATTTATTATTAGGGGAGGGACAGCAACTGGTTTTTAATGGTTACAGAATGGTGACTTGCAACCCTGGCCCAGCTGTTGTCACCGCCATGCCGCGAGCAGACTTGCAGCATCTTGTCTCAGGCACACATCAGTGCTCCCGCCTGCTGCCTCCCTCCGTCCCAGTGGACAGGCCACCACCTGCTGCTGGCACAACGCCAGTCCTTCAGGGAACAACTGTTCTCTTGCTGCTGGGTGATAGGACAGGACAGACGCTGGATTCAAGAGAACCAGGGAAAGGTACCCTCAGGCTGGCCACCCCGACTTCTCCACCCATCTGCCTTCCCTGCTAGCAGAGACCACAGCAATCAGGGCCATGGGAGAATGGGTTTTGGTCAGACTGTGGTTGAGATCATTCCATCTCCTTTTCTCTATCACTCTTTCTCAAGCTACCATTGTCATTTATTTATTCAGACCACAAGCATTTATTGAGACTCTGTTATATGCCAGGCAATTTGCTAAGTGCTAGGAATACAGACTTGAATACCTCATTCCCTGTCCCTGAGAAGGTCACAGTTTAGTGGGGTAGATGAGATACAACAACTAAAAAATTCTGATATAACACTGAGAATGTAACAGCAGACAAAAACAAAATTCATGAAGAAAGAACACTAATGTATCATCCAGGCATGAAACGTGGGCTTTGAAGAGCATTAGCCTTAGTGAGAATCTCATTTTGCCTCTTGCAACCTGTTGGATGTTGGATTATTTATTTAAGGTCTCTAAGTCACCTAGCAGTAAAAAAATTATGGCAGTGAAGTCCTTTAATGTGCACAAAGTGAATACTCAGTAAATATGGGCCATTTTTTTCTTAGTGCAAATTGTATCTCAATGCCTCTTCCAGAGATGTAGAGTACCAGCCACCGCACCCAGGCAGGGGATCTGGTAACCTAGAAAAGGTGGGAGAATAGGGTCAGCTAGTAGGCATCAGGGTTTGGAATCAAAGACCACAAACATCTGTGGCCAAGAACAAAGCTGGATTACAAGATCAGGTGAAAACTACTTAGACTATCGGACAGGAAGGGCCAATCAGAGTGGAAGAGATGAAATTCAGGGTAGTACCACAGAAATTGGAGTTATCTGGCAAAACCCATCCAAAAAGGAAAATACAAAGCAGAGGTGAAAATGTAGAACCGCGGAGATTTGAAAAGACTGAACAAATTTTCTCAGAGGAGGTGGCATTTGATCTGGGTCTTAAGAAGTGACTGGGAGTTTACTGGGAACAGAAGCTAGGAAAGGCCCATCCTTGATGGGGAAGTAGCAAAGGCACAGTGACTCAGGAAAGAGAAAGCATGCCATTGTGGCTGGACGTGTGGAGAAAAGTGGAAGGAAGACTGGAACAGGGCAGGAGCTTGCATGCCAGACCCAAGACCAACTCCCATTCTTCAGTCACCCGTCAAGCTTAAGAATGTTCAGGAGCTGGAGCAGTGACTGGGCAATTACAACCAATGCTCGCCTGGCATGCATGAGGACTTGGGTTCTAACCCCAGGACCACGTACACAACAAAGTGCTGGAGCAATGAAAACCAAGTGAAAAACTTAATAAAATTGATTCTCTATTGATTCTTGATTCTCTTTCTCTCTCACTGTCCCTCTATCCTCAAAAAAAAAAAAAAAATGAATGCTCAGGTCACACATGTTCCATATTCTGGTCTGGGGAAGGCCTGGGCATGGATAATTTTTAAAGCACTCCAAAGTCATACTAATGGGCAGCCAGGGTTGCAAACTACTACTGCAGCCAAGCAGAAGTCAAGGAAGATACTCCTTACTCTCCTTACGTGTCCAGAATGCTGAGATGCTAACAGATTAATTCATTTAATTTCAGCAAACATTATTAAGGCTGACTTGGTGCCAGGCCCTATGCTAGGGCCTTGTAGATATGAAGATGAGTAAGACAGGCCAACTTCTCTCTGTTTACCTCTTGAGAGTTAATGAACTGTGTTCACCTTCACTGTCTTATCCTGACTGGGAATCGAGAGGGAATGTGGTTGCAGTCTTTCCGGGGAAGCAGTATACATAATCACCTCAGTCATCAGGAGGCCTACACTGAGGTCAGGTGCCAGGTTGCAAGTGGAGAAAATGAATTGAGCAATCTTTTATAGAACAAAATCAATAGCATCTGTACGAGCAGCCACACCAGCAGCTGAGGCTGGCAGGAGGAAGGCAGAGGTATGGGGGAGGGGAAGGAGATTTGTGGGAGAAAACAAGGACATAGCAATACAGAGAAGACAGAAGTGTGCTGGAGGGAGGGAGGAAAGGGGGCCCGAAGGAGTGGTGGGGGATGAGGTGGTTCTTGGGAGAGTTTGCATAAAAGTACCACATCCCTATTGTTACCTCCTCCACCTGTTCAAAGCCCTGAATGTAAGGTATGCAAGAAGGTCTGAGAGAGAACCTGACACTTGGAAAATTTTGATCCTTGTGCAAGGTGTTTGTCTCCACATGTAAATGTGAATGATCCTCACTAATAACTAATTTCACAAATGAGAAAACAGAAATCCTAAAGATCACTGGATTACCAAGCTCTGTATGAGGAAGTCATTTCTCTCATTTTAGGTAAAGAGAAATGTCGGGAAAAGTGGCTTTTAAAATAAAGATGAACTTCAGGAATAGTTACATCTCCACCTCAGCCCATGTGTAATATCCATGTGAGAGTCAGAGTGGGCGGGACCTCACAGATCATCTGATGCGGATCTGAGTAAATCCTGAACTGGGGCCTCCTTGACCTGCCCAGATTCAGATAAGACCCTCAGCCTCTGTCAAAACACCATCATTCAGGTTACAAGGCAAAGGTGAAAGAGAGGGGGGAAACTATACTGTGCAACTACAGAGAACACCTTTTAGGTTTCCTCAGGCAAAACACCCTCCCAGGGGAGTCAGATGGAGATCATAGTCTTCCCCACCGGGGGCTGGGATGGCCTGTGGGATGAGAAATGAGCCCACAGAAACCCACCAGCATGAGGAATCAGCCACACAGGAAAACTTTTTGGAAGAGCAGCTAAGCCCAGCTCAGGTCCCTCCATGCTGTTAAACTGCATGACAAGGTCACTTGTGATTGCTTTAGACAAGCACCCAACAGACTGGGCCAGGCAAAGGAGGAAATTATTGGAAGGATACTTGGTTATTTCATGTAGGTGGAAGATTTTGTTATGGTGTGAATGTTTGAATTCACCCTCTCCAATTCATGTTAAATCATAACTAACCACCAAGGTGATGGTATTACGATGTGAGGCCTTTGGAATGTGACTATTTCATGACAGAAGCCCTTGTGAATGGGATTAGTGCCCTTATAAAAGAGGCCCCAAAGAGCTATCTTGCCCCCTTCAACTATGTGAGGACACAGAGAGACATCATCCATGACCCTTGAAATGGGCCCTCACTAGACACCGAATTTGCAAGCATCTTAATTCTGTACTTTCCATACTTCAGAACAATGAATATAAATTTATGTTGTTTATAAATCACCCAACCTAAGATATCCTATTATAGAAGCCCAAATAGACTAGGATAGTATTGAACAACCAGAATTTGAAAATGACTTGGGCCTTTAAGCAATTGAAATCTTGGATATAACCCATAAAGACTTGCCCCGTGTCTTTTCCACTCTTCTCTGGCTTTGCTGATTTCTTCACCTGTCACCGCAGACTGCTTTCTGCTGCAAGCTGCAAAGTGGAAAACATGGCATCCAGCAGTTCCTGGGCCCCACATTGCAGATTCCACCAGCAGAAAGCTCTTTGTTTCCTGTTAGAGCTTGAAAAGTCCCAGGGAAGAGAAAGAATCTATGAAGGGCTGTTTGTTTCAGTTTGGGGTTGTGCCTCTCCCTGCACTCATCAGTGGTATCTACAGAAATAAGTTTCCCACATCCATGCAAGTAGAGAGTGGAAAGAAATATTACCAGAAGGGAAGGGAGTTAAGATCTTGAACTCCATGTTACAAACAGAAAGAAGGCCCTTCAACACCAGCAGAGCAAGGTTCAGGTGGTAGAAGCTTCATACACAAATTATTTGTCTGCAAAACAATATGCAATACGGAGAGATATATCAGACCTGGCCCTAGTCTTCAAAATGCTCACAATAGCAGTGTGGCAGATTGTCATGCCCTTTTTCTTATTGAGTCCATGATTGGAGTGTACCACAAGCCTGCGTATGGTCAAAGGTGATCTTGTGACTGACTTACAACCAGTGTGATGTGACAATGGGTCGTTTCCAGAACTATTCTTGGAAATGTTCCTTATGCAATCCACCATGGGCCTCTCCCTTCACTACTGAAGGAAATGAAAACAACTTCCATGTCAGCTGGGAAAGCCATGTGTTCAAGATCTCAGAACCACAGGTGCAAGGAGCCTGGCTCCCTGAATCACTGCAAAGAAGAGACTAATCACTAGCATGCACACTGGCCTCTTGGATTAGCAAGAAAAAAAATTTGCATAGTGCTAAGCATTAGGATTTGGAAGTTTATTTATAATAGATGCTATGTTTGCCTTCATCAATATAGTTTGTAAACATCATCATATTAACTGGAATAAACTACTTTGATTTCCAGCTCGGTGGCATACTTGCTGAATGACCAGGAAAACGACTGCTTCTCTGAGTCTCCCCATAAATTATGTCTACACTGCACAACTTTCACTAATGAATAGAGATAATGCATGTGAACAAATGTGAGCACTAAAGTACTTCACAACTTCAGGACAGAATATTAGCAACTTATCTCTGTCTTGCCATTTCTCAAGTATGCCAAGATATAATTTTAGAGTCTTATAAAGCTTTCAAGCTTCTCATTGAAAGTCTCCTATTTAATAGAGGATGCTATATAGGTTGTAAGAAGATAATTTTTCCCTTAGAACTCAATAAAGTTATTTTCACTTTGAATTTTTTATGTAAGTGGCACTTAAAGATTTTTTATTTCCCACATTAGCATTAGAAGAAAATAGCTTGATCACCACTGGTATTATGAAGCTTAATTAACATCTTGAAGAAATTAGGGAAAAGTTTTACAGTTTGTCCTTAGTAATTGGCAGATCTCAACCTTGAACCTGGAACCTTGACTCCTAACTAGCATGCGTCTCCTTTCTCTTTGCAATTCTTCACTTCCAGGGAACTCAGGACTGCCACTGCCACTGGAGGGTCACAGAAAGTCACGGATAAGAATCCAACCTCAATGGATTATTCCTTTCACCCTCATCAAGAGTTCCTTATATGTACAAAAAAAGAAGGAAAGGGAAGGAAGGAAGGAAGGAAGGAAGGAAGGAAGGAAGGAAGGAAGGAAGATATATGAAGAAAAGAAGGAAGGAAGGTATGGAGGAAGGGAGGGAGGGAAGAAACATTAAAAGCCATTGAATAAGTGAATTGTGGGGTCATATGGGATGGCAAAAGAAGAAGACAAGAGATTCCTTTTCTAATGCCATGTGTGATGCTAACTTTTATGACTTAAACAAGTTTCTATAAGGCCTCAGTTTTGCTGTCTATAAAATGACAAGCTAGGTGACAGGGAGTTCAGCCCCAGTAGGTGAGGCAATGAGATTTAAGGTATGCACTCAGCATTGGTGATAGGGCTGGGGAAGGTGGCAGGGATGACTGAGAGGAAGAAAGGTCATGAGAAAGCCATTTTAACTTTATTTAAAAACGTTCACTTAACTGAGTTACTACTATGAATTATGCAAAGTATTGAAAATAAATCATCAAACCAGATATGAGGCTTATTGTGCAAGATCTGACAGTTACAGATTTGTGTCACAAAGAGCTGAGGATCACCCAGAGAAAGAGAGAGCACCAGCTGAAGACTATAAGGTTCTTGGTTTCTTTGGAGTTTTTCCCTCAAAATTCAATCATGGTCCTTTGTACAGAGTCTGAAGTCCCTCTCCACATTTTCAACCAGTTCTTTTGCATCAGTGGTAGAGGCTGGAATAACCATGTCACTCCTTCAATCAGGACTCGGCCATGCATTTGTCATTTATAAAAATTCCCTTACAGAGCACTTCCTACCTCCAACACACGATACCAGGCACTGAGGTGCAGAGAAGAATTAAGTTTGATAGCAGCCCTCAGGATGCTCTGCTCCATGGGGAGATTTGTACGGCACCTGTAATGCAGTGTGCTAAGAGGATGATGGAGCACAGCACTGAAGGCAGAGGAGTCACGGGTGGTCTTTCCCCACCCCACAGGAGACTCCAGGTTCCTCATCCCCTACTCCCTCACCTCTCTGCACCTCATCTACGCTTCTTGGATGCACCCCTTGTGCTGAATCAACAAGATCAGGCAGAGACATCTGCAGTAAGAAAATAATGAGGGCACCAGAAGGTCAGTGCAAATAGAAGGCAGTTATGTTGCTCCATGATTTAAAGTACTAAATGGTACATTTATTTCCATTAACTGCAATGAGATGGTGTTCACATGGGGGTAACAGTGAGATTTTCACGACATTGCTTTAGCCTATCTGGTTATAGAACCCACTAGGTGTCCTGAGTAGTGAATGTGCCAGAAACATTGAAGAATAAAGGCTCTTCTGTACTTTATCTTCCTTGCTCCCCTTCACCTGATCTTTTCTGGTTATAGAAAAAGTCCTTACTGTTCAATTTTTCAGTTAAGAAATATTTACTGAGCCCTGGTGCATACAAGCCACTGTGCTTTCCACAGACATACAAATGAAAAAGAAATGGCCCCTGATCTCAAAGACCTAACAACCTCAAGAAGAAAAGAATTAAGATGATTAAGTTCAGTGTGATTGGCACTGTTTAGGAACAAGGTCAGCATGGATGAGGAGTGTGAGGGTGACACACCACCAGATGGGGGAGTCCTACAAAAGCTTCCTAGAGAGGAAGCCCAGTGTGAGGCAGGAGTGGAGAAGTGTGGCCAGTCAAGTACACAGGGGTTGCACGGAGTCTCTGAGAAAGGAGTTTGTCCTCCTGAAGGTACTGCCCAACGAAATACCCAGAGCTAATGTGATGGTAACTAAGATGCCCTCCTTGGCAGGCACCGTGGACTGCGGAATCAGAGACTTTTCTCATGCTTGGTCTACCCCTTCACCTCCTGTGAGGCACAACTGTGAAGCTAGAACGGGAAATAAAGTTGGTGATGGCTTTTATACATCTAGCACCAGAATGTTCTTGCAAAAGGTGTTGGATGGGGGGAATGAATATGGGCATATAGGTATGTGAGTGTGTGGATCAGAAAGAGAATCTGAGGGCCTGGGAGGGTGGCTCGGTGGTTATGGCGCTTGCCTGGCATGCGCAAGTACATGGGTTCAAACCCCAGCACCCACGTACACAACTAAGTGTCAGAACAACAAAAGCCATGTGAAAAAGCTCAATAAAAATTGTTTCTCTCTCTCTCTCACTGTCCTTCTTTCTTTAAAATAAATAAAAAAGAAAAGAGAATCTCAAGTGTGTCTTTGCAGGCCTAACAGCTTATTTTATTTAATTTAATGAAGTATCTACCTCCAGTATATTCCCCAGAGCTGCTCAAAATCACTCATCACCAGCTCTGCGACCTCGGAGCAGGCTGTATTTGGACTCCATGGAAGGACCCCCTTTAGGTCAAGCCATGGAGGGCAGTGTAGGGAGTCAGAGAGAAGAAAAGGTGTGGTTGACCTCTCTCCTTCGCAGTCATCTCAGGCTGTTGTGTCCTTGGCATACTGTCACGACTCCCGTCAGAGGGCCCCCTCCGGACCACCACGCTGTGTTCTCCAGACTCTGCTACCTGCCCTGCACCCTTATCTCTCACACAGGGTAAACAAAGCCAGCTGATCCCTCACCCCAGGCACTGCACCATCTTATAGTTTCCGTACATCCTCCCCTTACCTCCATAAATAAATCTTTAGTCAATTTTTTATTTAATTGCCCAGTTTGAGTGTCCAACTATTTCTTTCTGGAACCCTGAGTGACTATCAGTTCTGCAAAGGGACCCAAATAGATACACAGATGTGAGAATTAAGAAAGATAAGAATGAACATGTGTCCTCTACAATCATTTACTCTGTTGGGGACAGAGTGAGAAGCTAAGCCCCCTGAGGGCTAAACATGGGAGGGGTGACTCGTCTCCCTGACTCTCTCTTCCCACTAAGCTAAACAAATGAGAACAGACTCTATTCATCTTTTAATCTGTACCCCCAACATCAAGCTCAGAAACTGGGGCATAGAATAGGTATTCAATATAAACAAGATAAATGGGTTTCAACAGAGCAGAAAAGATGAGGAATCTGTTGAATTGGTTGGACAGGTTTCCAATCTAGCGGAATTGAAAGAAGAGGGAGATAAGAAAAATTAAATGACAGATCTGTATTTGCTGCTCCCTCATTTTTCACACATGCATAGACACTCATACCACAATTATATGGATTATTTTAACATTTTAAGAAATTTTCAGGGGCTGGAGCAGTGGCTCAGCAGTTTCGGTGCTTGCCTGGCATGTGCGAGTATGTGGATACAAACCCCAGCACCACACACGCAACTAAGTGTTAGAGCAATGAAAGCCACATGAAAAATTAGATAAAGATTGATTCTCTATCTCTCTCTCTCTCTTCAAAATTTTTTTTCACTTGGTAATTCTAACCTCAATTAAAAAAGAAACCTCTGAGGTCCATAGGAAAGAGCTCTTCATAAGGACTGAAAACTGCAACCCGGGTATGGGGCGGCAACTGCCACTGAATCAAGAACACCTGCACCAGGTGCCAGCTTGGAGGCCTTGCAGCCAAGTCCCTGCACACTGTGGGCTGCTCTGCTGAAGTCTAGCAAGGTCTGGGAGGTCCCCACTCCTCGGGCTGCTCAGCTCTTACTGAGAGGATGGACTTCCTGGATCTAATTCAACATATGTCTCCCGTATTAAATCTGTCTGAGAAGAAGCATTCTCCTGACAGATACTACAGACTCTTCCAGGGTCCCAAGGTAACTGCTTCACACAAATGTTCTGAATTTAAGTGTAGGAGAGGAGGGCATGGCCTAAGAGGCACAAGTTGGATAGGACAAGGAGGGTCATGGGGCTGAGCGGATTCTTCCTGGGCTCCAGCCCCATCTCGTGCCAGCCAAGATGCCTCCAGCTGTAATCACAGCCACTGATCACTGGTGGAAATTGTTCTTGGTGGAGATCTTTGAAATAGAAAACCAATCAGTCTGTGTCAATGTGTAAATTTCTCTAAGGAAAGGGGTGTGCCTCCCACATGGTGTATGCTTTGACCAGACCTTTCGGCTAAAGAGCTTAGAGGCTTGAGAAGGGGTAGGTGAGGCAGGTCCCACAGGATGAAGATAACAGTATGCTAAAGTCCAGAGGAGGAGAAAGGTTCTAACCAGTCAGGTGCCAACGCAGTCGGTGAGATTATAAAGGGCTCTGGGGAGAACTCAGCCAGAGTCAGGCAGGAAGCAGGGCCCAGCACCACCACTTTCTTCCGGCCATGACCTTGGGCAAGCCACTTCCCTTCTCCATGAAACAAGGAAGTGGAGAGCTACATCATTTCTAAAGGCCTCCCCATTCCATAAATCAACAATTCTAAAAACATCTCACATTTCTGTAGCTCTTCACAGTTCATAAAGTACATTACCTCATTTCATTCTGCAGCACTGAAGGCAAAACTTGGCAGAGTTCAGAGCCGACCTTACTCTCTTCTGATGACTTTTCAAATGGAATGCAAAACTCAGGGTATCCCCATGGTTTTGCCTCTGAACCACTGTCTCAAGCAGCTTTTCACCACCTTGCTACATATACTCACACATGCACACACACACGTGCAAATACGTGTGCACACACAAACACAAATTCTAAAGGACAAAATAATTCATTCCTAGAAGGGCACAGTAGCATACACCTGCAATCCCAGTGACTTGGGGGGCTGAGACAGGAGGATTGTGAGTTCAAAACGAGCCTCAGCAACTTAGTGAGATCCTGAGTAACTTAGCAAAATTCTGTCTCAAAATAAAATATAGAAAGAACTGGGGATGTTGCTCAGTGGTTAAGTGCCCCTGGGTTAAATCCCTGGTATGAAAAAAAAATGTGTGTGTGGAGGGGTGCTTG